>JASANF010002386.1:0-19061 GCA_030248245.1 Trissonchulus sp. WLG1_4 | reverse complement strand
ACTAGTGAAATTAATTTACTTTAACCAACCATGCCACTGAGAGCGTTGTTTTCTTCAATTTTTTATTACTGGTAACGTTTTGGTTTCCTATATGTGATGCGTGGTAATATATACTAAGTTAGGCTTGTTGACTTATTTACAAAAAGCTTTTTTAGGCGTGTACTAAAGTGAGTTTAGTAAAGTTAGGCCCACAAAATACACCTGATTATCAGGGTTATGGGTGCTATCGACACCAAAGCCTGTCCAGTCCTTTTTTGAGACGCCACACTAACAGTACTTTATTTACTACAGTCTTTCTTTTTTCAGAATATTCACTTAGTGACAATATCAAAATGGTCAGTTTGGATTTGAGCAATCTAGTCAGCAAGCCTCTGTCGCAGATGCCCGAAAATATGTTTGTCGAGGATGCAGAAGAGAAAACAATTAAAGATGTAGCTCCTGAAGCCACAGAAGCTGCTGTGTCGGAAATACCTCCAACTTCCACCAAGAAGAAATTGAACGATGTGAAAAGTTTACGAGAGAAAATTGACCAACTACAAGCTGAGACCAAAATTCTGAAACAAGCCAACGATGAGCTGAAACGCAAGATACGAATCAAACAGTACGAAAAGGAACAGGAGATATTGGAACGAGCGTTCGCCCTCAGTGAGGAGGAAAACTCTGACTACTTTGAGGATCAGTATCCCTGGAGTGATCCCAGCCAGTGGCCTGAGTGGGATCCGGCAGATGAAGAAGATTTAGGTACGGATGTGGTTTATTAATAATATGTAAGGAAACGAAGACTGGAGTTTTTTGAAGGCGTTGACTAAAAACTGTATTATTAAAGACCTAGTTTACGGCATGTCGGATTGTTTTTAGGCTGAAATTTGATATAAGTTAATTTGCATTAGTTTACATAGTATATACATTCAACTTTTAGCAATGTTAATGACACTTAATGCTTCAGTTTGACATATCAGCACGGTACGACTAAAGCCTGGTTTATACTTGTCCTTAAGGACACAGGGCATAGGACAACTTTTGGTCAGCTGCTGTCAGAAATTGACACAAGCGTTTCGGCTAATTTTAGTATGCCATCTGCAAAGTTACCCTAATATTATTTCTGTAAAAGTTTGGCTTATTTCATCAGACAGTTTTCTGGGAATCGCTTAAAGACAGGACAATAGGGACATGAACAAGGACGAATCTGAACCGGGCCTTACATTTATTGCAAATGCCAAATAATCATTAGGTTTGATATATTTTAGATTCAATGGCAACGGAATTTAAACGGGGCTGGGAAGCCATGAAGCGCTCAATTCGTCGCAAATCGCCCTCTTACAAAATCAATAAACAGAAAATCAAAGACGAAGTTGAAGATCAAATTGATAGTATTTTGGTAGGCGGTTTTTTATTGCATTTTTGGTAACGTAAAAAGCAATACTAATGAGGTAAAGCAAAAAAAGCATAATAGCAGAGTATTTTATCAATACTAATATTGACACTGGAGAAGGTTTGACCACAGAGACTACAATTTATACTTTTGAAGTAAATTTTGTGTGTTGTTGCACTGCAGCACACCCGTAAGAAGTGACACACAATAATATATACATGTATGTACTCTTGCTAACGGAGCGCTAAGCATTTCGACGTCATGATGTTCTGGTGTACTCTTGTTTGTTAAGGGCCAATTTTTAAGATGAATTAAGCCTAAGCGGATTAGATTAAAATTTGTTTTGCCGATAACTCATGACAACGTTTATGAATTGATAGCAATTATTTGTCGGCACCTCCCGGTTGTGGACAAAATTTTTTAAGTCTACCTCAACATCGAGATACGTTATTAAGCAAACAAATTTTAATCTAATCCGTTTAATCCATTTTAGGAATTGGCTCTAAGACTCCACAACGTCACACTCAATGTGTTGTGCTTTTTTTATTCAAGGAAGAAACTGACCCCGAAGGCGAATGGGATCGAAAAGACGCCTACGCCACTCTGGCAAGAGCATTGACGAAACTCTTGGAACAGATTGACGATAAAGATGCGCTGGATCCGACTGCGTCCAAAACGGACACCACCAGTCCGCCTGTAAATCCCCTGAAACAAGAAAAGGACAGACTGGTTAAGGAACCAGTAAAAGGGAAGGCCGAACCGGGTTTTGGGAAACCGAAACCGGCGGAAAAACCGGTTTGTTTGTTTACGTCTCGTTGTTTACTTCTGGTTCAGTTATCGTTAACGCAAGTCGTTTATGGGGCTCAACAATGCATAGTAGTTGTATAGTAGTTGTTACAGTTTTTGGTGATACATCAGGCGATCCTAATGAATTGCACAATAAACTCATTTCGAATCACCTGATTTCACACTTACGATTGTTATTGTAATTGCTAACGTAATTATTGTATTTTCTAACAATTGATTGGACCGACAGGCAGACGACCACTGGTTCCACCCACCCATGCGATTAAAAGCAGTACGTATGCTGCGTTTAACAGCGATGTGTAATATCACAATGTGACATAATTTGGTCATTTGCCGACTGTAGAAGTATGAGTATGGCCATGTATATATTTTTACTGTTTAGGCACAAGCTGTGAAACCGCCGGTCGGTCAGTCGAAGCCAGAGACCGCTGCAAAGCAGAATGCAGAGCATGGCGATCCTGATGCAAAAGTGAATTCTGACCCAGACACGACCCAGAAACCAGTGGGCGTTCGTGTGACCACCATTCCGGCCTCGCCTCGAATAGAGCGAAAGGCAAACTCGGAAATTCAGCGGATGGAAGAAGTGCTGGCGGAAAAGCTGAAAAAGGCTGGATTCAATTCTGGTGGTAGGTTCAGTGGGGATTTCTTGTGTTAGCTAACCAACATTGTGTATATTGTGATAGTGAAACTATTTTTTGTTAGTCTGTAAAGCTAATGATCTGCGATATTTTGATACTAATTTTTGGTGAAACGTGCCATGGATAAAATTGACGGGATTCAGAAGAGGTTTTTAGCTTTAACCCGATCTAAGTCAAACCGAACTCGTGATATATGAAATAATATAATATCGTAATATGAAATATACACATAGAATGTTTCATTTTCATAATATTATTCTAATTTTCATAATATTATTCTATATTTCATTCGTGAAGAATAGTACCGAGACAAGCGAAACAGTAAATTGAGAATTGTAAATCCCTGTCAGTATTAGGCAGATATTCCGACTAAGCCCGATATGATTCATCTTAAACGTACTCTTGAACTTGAATTCGATCTTGATCTTGTTATTGAACTTGTTCTTGAACTTGATCTCGTACTTGAACTTGTTCTTGAACTTGATCTCGATTTTGAACCTGATGTTGAACATGAGCTAGAACTTAATCTCGATCTTGAACTTCATGTAGAACTTGAACTTGAACTAGAACTTGATCGTGTTCTTGAACTTTGCAGGCCGCAATGTGCAGGTGAAGGTCATCTCCAGTGGCTTCTATGACGAAGACTCGGACGAGTATCACATTCTAAGTGACGAGGAATCCGAGCAATTCTCCAAGATGCTCATCTCCGTGCTGGGTTTGGACCAGAACAGAGAGGCCGACCGTCAGAGCAAACTGGAGGAGAACTATAGCTTTCACTGGGATCCCAGGGTCTATGGACAAAGGCGGACTCAGAGCAGCCCAGACATGATGGCGTCTGCCCAACATTCCCACGCTACTGAAACTACTGGTAAAAGCGCTAGTAGCAGGGATGATTAGATGTTTTAGGGTACATTGATCTGTTCGGACTTGTTATGGTTTTTTGGTTTTATATTATGTAATAGCTGTATTTTAATTAGTTTTGCTCGTATGCATAAAGATTTTGTATGAACTACTAGTTCGAAAATAAGTATGAATTTGTGCTATATAAAATCAGAGTTGGTGCGATAGCGTCTAACCCTAGAATAGGAATATACTAGAAATATAACTAGATTCTTTTAATTATTATAAAAATGCCCTTTCACCAAGGGCAGCAGTGTGGGTAGAATTGGAAAGTTGGCTGATCTATAGCGGAAAAATGCTAATAAGCTTATTAAACAGTCGGGACAAGTTTTGCAGCAGAATAGGGAAACTCAGCTTGCTAAATGAAGCGGACAAGAGTTGCGTCAGAATAGCAGTCGCCCTGCGACACGTTAGTGCTTTCTGCACCCTATTCGCGCGAATAATTAGGAAAAACATTTTGGACGCTTACTAGCACTTACGACTAAGGTCAGGTGTGTGTAGATTATATTTATAAAGTATTTATATTCTACAGATATATACAGGTATTTCATTTAAATTTCTCCATGCGCAATCTATTTTCGTTTTGTATAGACATCTTTACCGAAAATTACAAATGAGTAACGGCGTATTCCAACTTAACATTGTATTATTGGGTTGCCGACCCCCCGCGAAGCAGGGGTGCAACCCATTGTATTCATAATCCTGTTGTTGGGTTGCCGACCCCCCGCGAAGCAGGGGTGCAACCCATTGTATTCATAATCCTGTTGTTGTTGGGTTGCCGACCCCCCGCGAAGCAGGGGTGCAACCCATTGTATTCATATTCCTGATGTTGTTTTTTTTTTTTTTTTTTTTTTTCCTGTTAGCAAAAGTTTGTTACTCGTTTTTCTCTGAAGTTACTGGGGGGATTGGTCCCAAACTTTGGTGGGGGAACCCCCCCTGTGAGTAGTTGTGCCCCCCACCTTGGTGACCCCCTGACCCCACGGGGGGCCGGGTCACGTGACCCCCGAAAATGATGGTACACAAGGGGGGACCCTTGTGAACTTGAAAAATTTTTTATCAGGGATTTGGACAAAAACTTGTCTCTAGGGGTAGTTTGGGCCCCTGAACACGAATCTGGGGTTATTTTTTACCCAGGACCCCCCTGGACCGCCCTATGAACCCCCCAAGGTACCCCCCTAGGGGGTCCTAAGGGGTCAAATTTTCGAAATTGGGATTTTGGTGTTTTTGGGGCTAATTTGAGCCCCTGAACACGAATCTGAGGTCCATTTTTGTCTAGGAGCTTCCTGTGCCCCTCTATGACCCCCCTCAGGGTACCCCCCTCGTAGGGGGTCCTAAGGGGTCAAATTTTCGAAATTGGGATTTTGGTGTTTTTGGGGCTAATTTGAGCCCCTGAACACGAATCTGAGGTCCATTTTTGTCTAGGAGCTTCCTGTGCCCCTCTATGACCCCCCTCAGGGTACCCCCCTCGTAGGGGGTCCTAAGGGGTCAAATTTTCGAAATTGGGATTTTGGTGTTTTTGGGGCTAATTTGAGCCCCTGAACACGAATCTGAGGTCCATTTTTGTCAAGGAACTTCCTGGGCCCCTCTATGACCCTCCTCAGGGTACCCCCATCGTAGGGGGTCCTAAGGGGTCCAATTTTTGAAATTGGGATTTTCATGTTTCTAGACGTAATTTGAGCTGCTGAACACGAATATAGGGTCCACTGACTAGATTAGAGGGTCCTTTGCATAGAATTGAGGGTCCACTGCCTTGAGTAGAGGGTCCTCAGCCTAGAATAGAGGGTCCTGTGCCTAGAATAGAGGGTTTTTACCCAGAATAGTGGGTCGTCTGCCTATAATAGAGGGTCCTCCGCCTAGAATACAGGGTCTTCTGCCTAGACTAAAGAGTCCCTTACCGAGAATGGATGATTTTCTGCCTAGAATACTAGGTTCTCTGCCTTCAGAGGGTTTTCTGCATAAAATAGAGGGTTCTCTTCTACCTAGAATAGAGGGTTCTCTACCTAGAATAGAGGGTCCTCTGCTTAAAATAGAGGGTCCTCTGCTTAGAATAGGGGTCCTCTACCTTGAATAGAGGGTCGTCTACCTTGAATAGAGGGTCCTCTGCTTAGAATAGAGGGTCCTTTACCTAGAATAGAGGGTCCCCTGCTTAGAATAGAGGGTTCTCTGCCTAGAATAGAGGGTCGTCTGTCTAGAATAGAGGGTCTCTTACCGGTCGGCAACCCGTTGTGGCCTACTGGCGATTTTTTTTTTGTTGTTGTTTTTTTTCCTGTTAGCAAAAGTTTGTTACTCGTTTTTCTCTGAAGTTACTGGGGGGATTGGTCCCAAACTTTAGTGGGGGGACCCCCCCTATGAGTAGTTGTGCCCCCCACCTTGGTGACCCCCTGACCCCACGGGGGGCCGGGTCACGTGACCCCCGAAAACGATGGAACACAAGGGGGGACCCTTGTGAACTTGAAAAATTTTTTGTCAGGGATTTGGACAAAAACTTGTCCCTAGGGGTAGTTTGGGCCCCTGAACACGAATCTGGGGTTATTTTTTACCCAGGACCCCCCTGGACCTCCGTATGACCCCCCTAGGGTACCCCCCCTAGGGGGCCCTCAGGGGTCCAATTTTCGAAATTGAGATTTTGGTGTTTTTAGGCGTAGTTTGGGCCCCTGAACACGAATC
This sequence comes from Trissonchulus sp. WLG1_4, assembly GCA_030248245.1. Lineage (NCBI taxonomy): Eukaryota > Metazoa > Nematoda > Enoplea > Enoplida > Ironidae > Trissonchulus > Trissonchulus sp. WLG1_4. The sequence goes on along the minus strand of JASANF010002386.1, from coordinate 12,677 downwards.
TGGGGCTATTTTTTACCCAGGACCCCCCTGGACCACCCTATGACCCCCCTCCCCAGGGTACCCCCCCTAAGGGGCCCTCAGGGGTCAAATTTTCGAAATTGAGATTTTGGTGTTTTTAGGGGTAATTGGAGCCGCTGAACACGAATTCAAAGTTTATTTTTGCCTAGGACCTCCCTGAACCCCCCTACGGCCCCCTCAGGGAACCCCCCCCTAGGGGGCCCTCAGGGGTCAAATTTTTGAAATTGAGATTTTGGTGTTTTTGGGGGTAATTTGAGCCCCTGAACACAAATTCAAGGTTTATTTTTGCCTAGGATCTTGCTGGATCCTTGTACGGGGCCCTCAGTATAACTACCCCAGGGGCCCTCAGGGGTCATTTGAGCCCCTGAACAGGAATCTGGGGTTATTTTTTACCCAGGACCCCCCCTGGACCCCGTATGACCCAGGGTCCCTCAGGGGTCGAATTTTCGGAATTGAGATTTTTGGGTTGCCGACCCCCCGCGAAGCAGGGGTGCAACCTATTGTATTCATAATCCTGTTGTTGTTTTTTTTTTTTTTTTTTTGTTTTTTTTCCTGTTAGCAAAAGTTTGTTACTCGTTTTTCTCTGAAGTTACTGGGGGGATTGGTCCCAAACTTTGGTGGGGGGACCCCCCCTATGAGTAGTTGTGCCCCCCACCTTGGTGACCCCCTGACCCCACGGGGGGCCGGGTCACGTGACCCCCGAAAACGATGGAACACAAGGGGGGACCCTTGTGAACTTGAAAAAATTTTTGTCAGGGATTTGGACAAAAACTTGTCTCCAGGGGTAATTTGGGTCCCTGAACACGAATCTGGGGTTATTTTTTACCCAGGACCCCCCTGGACCCCCTATGACCCCCCCCCCCAGGGTACCCCCCCTAAGGGGCCCTCAGGGGTCAAATTTTCGAAATTGAGATTTTGGTGTTTTTAGGCGTAGTTTGGGCCCCTGAACACGAATCTGGGGTTATTTTTTACCCAGGACCCCCGTGGACCACCCTATGACCCCCCTCCCCAGGGTACCCCCCCTAAGGGGCCCTCAGGGGTCAAATTTTCGAAATTGAGATTTTGGTGTTTTTAGGCGTAGTTTGGGCCCCTGAACACGAATCTGGGGCTATTTTTAACCCAGGACCCCCCTGGACCACCCTATGACCCCCCCCCAGGGTACCCCCCCTAAGGGGCCCTCAGGGGTCAAATTTTCGAAATTGAGATTTTGGTGTTTTTAGGGGTAATTGGAGCCGCTGAACACGAATTCAAAGTTTATTTTTGCCTAGGACCTCCCTGAACCCCCTTACGGCCCCCTCAGGGAACCCCCCCCCTAGGGGGCCCTCAGGGGTCAAATTTTTGAAATTGAGATTTTGGTGTTTTTGGGGGTAATTTGAGCCCCTGAACACAAATTCAAGGTTTATTTTTGCCTAGGATCTCGCTGGATCCTTGTACGGGGCCCTCAGTATAACTACCCTAGGGGCCCTCAGGGGTCATTTGAGCCCCTGAACAGGAATCTGGGGCTATTTTTTACCCAGGACCCCCCCTGGACCCCGTATGACCCAGGGTCCCTCAGGGGTCGAATTTTCGGAATTGAGATTTTGGTGTTTTTAGGGATAATTTGAGCTCCTGAACACGAATCCAAGGTCTGTTTTTGCCTGGGACCTCCGTAAGTTTCCCTATGACTCCCCCTCAGGGTAATCCTCCTCGTAGGGTGTTCTCATTAGGGATAATTTGAGCCCCTGAACACGAATCCAAGGTCTGTTTTTGCCTGGGACCTCCGTAAGTTTCCCTATGACTCCCCCTCAGGGTAATCCTCCTCGTAGGGTGTTCTCAAGGGTATTTTTTTGGATATGAGCTGCTGGTGACGAATTTGAGGTCTGTTGATGCATTTAATTTATTTTTTATTTTTAGGTCGTTGTGTCGGTTTTGATCTGGTATAGGGATGGAAGTGTAGTGTTTTTTGCGAAACCAAGGCCTAGACTTCTATCGTTAGTAGGTATATAACCTCGTGTTCAGTTGAGTGTTTTGAGTTGAGGGAGGTCAAAACCGTACACAAAAAGGCTTATTTTTGGGTGCCCATTGGAGGCAAGGCTCAATGCATGATAGGAAGAGTGTGATACTCTGACTGTCATGTATTGGTTGTAATATTGTTCATAAATAGTGTTTTTGTTTCATATTTGTGCAATATGCTAATAGTAAACAGAGTAAAATGTTTAAAAATATTGTAGTTATGGGTTGTTCGTTTTTTGTGTTTTTATAATAAAGTATTTGAAATTTTTTTTTGTTTTTGTTTTTTTTCCTGTTAGCAAAAGTTTGTTACTCGTTTTTCTCTGAAGTTACTGGGGGGATTGGTCCCAAACTTTGGTGGGGGAACCCCCCCTGTGAGTAGTTGTGCCCCCCACCTTGGTGACCCCCTGACCCCACGGGGGGCCGGGTCACGTGACCCCCGAAAACGATGAAACACAAGGGGGGACCCTTGTGAACTTGAAAATTTTTTTTTCAAGGATTTGGACAAAAAACTGTTTCTAGGGGTAGTTTTGGCCCCTGAACACGAATCTGGGGTTATTTTTTACCTAGGTCCTCCCTGGACCCCCCTATGACCCCCTTAGAGTACCCCCCCTAGGGGGTCCTCGGGGGTCAAATTTTCGAATGTGAGATTTTGGTGTTTTTAGGGGTAATTTGGGCCCCTGAACACCAATCTGGAATTATTTTTTGCCCAGGACCCCCCTGGACCCCCCTATGACCCCCTTAGGGTACCCCCCCCCCCTAGGGGGTCCTCTGGGGTCAAATATTCGAATTTGAGATTTTGGTGTTTTTAGGGGTAATTTGGAGCCCTGAACACGAATCTGGAGTCAATTTTTGTCTAGGAGCTTCCTGGGTACCCCTATGATCCCCTCAGGGTACCCCCTTCTAAGGGTTCAAATTTTCGAAATTGAAATTTTGGGGTTTTTGTGGGTAATTTGGGTCCCTGAACATAAATATCAGGTTTTTTACCGAAAATAGACGATCTTTTGCCTATAATGGACGGTTCTCTGCCTAGAATGGAGAGTCCTCTGACTAAAATAGAGGGTCCTCTGACTAGAATAGAGGGTCTTCCGCTTAGACTACAGGGTTCTTTACCGAGAATGGATGATTTTCTGCTTCGAACACTAGGTTCTCTGCTTTTAGAGGGTTTTCTGCTAGAAATAGAGGGTCCTCTACCTAGAATAGAGGGTCCTCTGCTTAGAATAGAGGGTCCTCTACCTAGAATAGAGGGTCGTCTGCCTAGAATAGAGTGTCCTCTGCGTAGAATAGAGGGTCTTCTGCCTAGAACAGAGGGTCCCTTACCGGTCGGCAACCCGTTGTGGCCTACTGGCGCTTTTTTTTTTTGTTGTTTTTTTTCCTGTTAGCAAAAGTTTGTTACTCGTTTTTCTCTGAAGTTACTGGGGGGATTGGTCCCAAACTTTGGTGGGGGGACCCCCCCTATGAGTAGTTGTGCCCCCCACCTTGGTGACCCCCTGACCCCACGGGGGGCCGGGTCACGTGACCCCCGAAAACGATGGAACACAAGGGGGGACCCTTGTGAACTTGAAAAAATTTTTGTCAGGGATTTGGACAAAAACTTGTCTCCAGGGGTAATTTGGGTCCCTGAACACGAATCTGGGGTTATTTTTTACCCAGGACCCCCCTGGACCACCTATGACCCCCCCTCCAGGGTACCCCCCCTAAGGGGCCCTCAGGGGTCAAATTTTCGAAATTGAGATTTTGGTGTTTTTAGGCGTAGTTTGGGCCCCTGAACACGAATCTGGAGTCGATTTTGGTCTAGGAGCTTCCTGGGTACCCCTATGATCCCCTCAGGGTACCCCCCTCCTAGGGGGTCCTAAGGGGTCAAATTTTCGAAATTGAGATTTTGGTGTTTTTAGGGGTAATTTGGGCCCCTGAACACGAATCCAAGGTTTATTTTTGCCTAGAACCACCCTGGACCCCCATGCGGCCCCCTCAGGGTACCGCTCCTCCCTAGGGGGCCCTCAGGGGTCAAATTTTCGAAATTGAGATTTTTATGTTTTTAAGGGTAGTTTGAGCCCCTGAACACGAATCCAAGGTTAGTTTTTGCCTAGGACCTTCCTGGACTCCCTAGGACCCACTCAGGGTACCCCCTTCTAAGTGTTCAAATTTTCGAAATTGAAATTTTGGGGTTTTTGTGGGTAATTTGTGTCTCTGAACATAAATATCAGGTTTTTTACCGAAAATAGACGATCTTTTGCCTATAATGAACGGTCCTCTGCCTAGAATGGAGGGTCCTCTGCTTAGAATAGAGGGTCCTCTGCCTAGAATAGAGGGTCTTCCGCCTAGAATAGAGGGTCTTCCGCCTAGACTAGAGGGTCTTTGACCGAGAATGGATGATTTCCTGCGTTGAACACTAGGTTCTCTGCCTTGAGAGGGTTTTCTGCTTAAAATAGAGGGTTCTCTACCTAGAATAGAGGGTTCTCTACCTAGAATAGAGGGTCCTCTGCTTAGAATAGAGGGTCCTCTACCTAGAATAGAGGGTCCACTGCTTAGAATAGAGGGTCCTCTGCCTAGAATAGAGGGTCCTCTGCCTAGAATAGAGGGTCCCTTACCGGTCGGCAACCCGTTGTGGCCTACTGGCGATTTTTGGGTTGCCGACCCCCCGCGAAGCAGGGGTGCAACCCATTGTATTCATATTCCTGATGTTGTTGTTGTTTTTTTTGTTGTTTTTTTTTCCTGTTAGCAAAAGTTTGTTACTCGTTTTTCTCTGAAGTTACTGGGGGGATTGGTCCCAAACTTTGGTGGGGGGACCCCCCCTATGAGTAGTTGTGCCCCCCTCCTTGGTGACCCCCTGACCCCACGGGGGGCCGGGTCACGTGACCCCCGAAAACGATGGAACACAAGGGGGGACCCTTGTGAACTTGAAAAATTTTTTGTCAGGGATTTGGACAAAAACTTGTCTCTAGGGGTAGTTTGGGTCCCTGAACACGAATCTGGGGTTATTTTTTACCCAGGACCCCCCTGGACCTCCGTATGACCCCCCTAGGGTACCCCCCCTAGGGGGTCCTCAGGGGTCAAATTTTCGAAATTGAGATTTTGGTGTTTTTAGGGGTAATTTGAGCCCCTGAACACGAATCCAAGGTTTATTTTTGCCTAGGACCTCGCTGGACCTACCTATGACTCCCTAATGGTACCCCCCTGCCCCTCCTAAGGGGTCCTCAGGGGTCAAATTTTCGAATTTGAGATTTTGGTGTTTTTAGGGGTAATTTGGGCCCCTGAACACGAATCTGGGGTTATTTTTTACCCAGGACCCCCCTGGACCCCGTATGACCCCCCCCCCGCAGGGTACCCCCCCTAAGGGGCCCTCAGGGGTCAAATTTTCGAAATTGAGATTTTGGTGTTTTTAGGCGTAGTTTGGGCCCCTGAACACGAATCTGGGGTTATTTTTTACCCAGGACCCCCCTGGACCACCCCTATGAGCCCCTTAGGGTACCCCCCCCCTTGGGGGTCCTCTGGGGTCAAATTTTCGAATTTGAGATTTTGGTGTATTTAGGGGTAATTTGGAGCCCTGAACACGAATCTGGAGTCAATTTTTGTCTAGGAGCTTCCTGGGTACCCCTATGATCCCCTCAGGGTACCCCCTTCTAAGGGTTCAAATTTTCGAAATAGAAATTTTGGGGTTTTTGTGGGTAATTTGGGTCCCTGAACATAAATATCAGGTTTTTTACCGAAAATAGACGATCTTTTGCCTATAATGGACGGTCCTCTGCCTAGAATGGAGAGTCCTCCGACTAAAATAGAGGGTCCTCTGACTAGAATAGAGGGTTCTCCGCCTAGAATAGAGGGTCTTCCGCTTGGACTACAGGGTTCTTTACCGAGAATGGATGATTTTCTGCTTCGAACACTAGGTTCTCTGCCTTTAGAGGGTTTTCTGCTAGAAATAGAGGGTCCTCTACCTAGAATAGAGGGTCCTCTGCTTAGAATAGAGGGTCTTGTACCTAGAATAGAGGGTCGTCTGCCTAGAATAGAGTGTCCTCTGCGTAGAACAGAGGGTCTTCTGCCTAGAATAGAGGGTCTCTTACCGGTCGGCAACCCGTTGTGGCCTACTGGCGATTTTTGTTGTTGTTTTTTTTGTTGTTTTTTTTTTCCTGTTAGCAAAAGTTTGTTACTCGTTTTTCTCTGAAGTTACTGGGGGGATTGGTCCCAAACTTTGGTGGGGGGACCCCCCCTATGAGTAGTTGTGCCCCCCACCTTGGTGACCCCCTGACCCCACGGGGGGCCGGGTCACGTGACCCCCGAAAACGATGGAACACAAGGGGGGACCCTTGTGAACTTGAAAATTTTTTTTTCAAGGATTTGGACAAAAAACTGTCTCTAGGGGTAGTTTTGGCCCCTGAACACGAATCTGGGGTTATTTTTTACCTAGGTCCTCCCTGGACCCCCCCTATGACCCCCTTAGGGTACCCCCCCTAGGGGGTCCTCGGGGGTCAAATTTTCGAAATTGAGATTTTGGTGTTTTTAGGGGTAATTTGGGCCCCTGAACACGAATCTGGGGTTATTTTTTACCTAGGACCCCCCTGGACCCTCCTATGACCCCCTTAGGGTACCCCCCTTAGGGGGTCCTCGGGGTCAAATTTTCGAATGTGAGATTTTGGTGTTTTTAGGGGTAATTTGGGCCCCTGAACACGAATCTGGGGTTATTTTTTGCCCAGGACCCCCCTGGACCCCGCTATGACCCCCTTAGGGTACCCCCCCCCCTAGGGGGTCCTCTGGGGTCAAATTTTCGAATTTGAGATTTTGGTGTTTTTAGGGGTAATTTGGAGCCCTGAACACGAATCTGGAGTCAATTTTTGTCTAGGAGCTTCCTGGGTACCCCTATGATCCCCTCAGGGTACCCCCTTCTAAGGGTTCAAATTTTCGAAATTGAAATTTTGGGGTTTTTGTGGGTAATTTGGGTCCCTGAACATAAATATCAGGTTTTTTACCGAAAATAGACGATCTTTTGCCTATAATGGACGGTTCTCTGCCTAGAATGGAGAGTCCTCTGACTAAAATAGAGGGTCCTCTGACTAGAATAGAGGGTTCTCCGCCTAGAATAGAGGGTCTTCCGCTTAGACTGCAGGGTTCTTTACCGAGAATGGATGATTTTCTGCTTCGAACACTAGGTTCTCTGCTTTTAGAGGGTTTTCTGCTAGAAATAGAGGGTCCTCTACCTAGAATAGAGGGTCCTCTGCTTAGAATAGAGGGTCCTCTACCTAGAATAGAGGGTCGTCTGCCTAGAATAGAGTGTCCTCTGCGTAGAATAGAGGGTCTTCTGCCTAGAACAGAGGGTCCCTTACCGGTCGGCAACCCGTTGTGGCCTACTGGCGATTTTTTTTTAATTGATTTTTAGCAGGAAAGTAGCTAATTTTGGACAACGTTTAATGGATTAGTATAAGTGAGTTAAGTTACTGGGGCACTAAGTTCCGGTTCCGGTAGGCAAAAATATGACATGACGATGACAGTATATTAAAAATCTGAATCATCAGAATTAGAATCATCGAAAAAAAATTGAGCCGAAAAGTCTATTAAGGAATGACTAAAGCTGATTTCAACTGGTTCAGTCTTTGTGAACTGAAACGCTATTTCTGGTTTGCTATTTCTAATCTCTGCGTCCTGGCTACTGGACTTGATAGTCTTGAAGGTGACAGGTCCACTCGTTAACTGATTCCGTTGATTATTTTGTGATTTTGTCTCTAGCCCGTAACACGTACAAAAAATGTTAAAGCAAAAAAATGATTACATGTTGTCGATGATAACAGTGGTCATTTTTTACGTGAAAACTGGTTGTCACTGTTTGAAGTTCAAAATGTATACTTTAATTTCAGGCTTCTGCTGCAATGTTTGCACCGTGAACTGGATTTTGCTCGCGACAAGAATTACTACAAGGGAGGCATGAGTCACACTTGGATCCAGTATTACACCAACAACCATAGGTCTCCTTCCTGCTGTGTTACTGAATGGTAAATCAAAATGCTTCACTGCTACGATGGGAATGCTTTATAGTTTGTTTCTAATGGAGAATTAATAATCTCAAGCCTGATTTACACGGTGCTATAATTTTTGAGTTGCGTTTTTGGCACAGCGGAACAACGCAAATTGAGTGTATTGAGTTGAACAGACGCCGCTACTTTTGTTTTGCGAATTATTGTTTCATAATAATTAGAGTACCAAACTGCAATATTCTGTCGTGTGATTATGATCTCGGTACTTCTTTGAACCGGAGAGAAAATGTTTTTATTTATTTATTATTTGAAAAAATTAATATTTAGAAAAATTATTAGTTTCGTATCGTGGACCACCGAGACTTATTTCCTAGCGGCTACCTCTGTGCAACCAACGTTCCCTACAATTTTAGTTTGTGATGCCCTTCCGTGGATTTAGAAACATCAGAATTTCTGAAAAAGTGTGCTAATGGCACACTATATTAGAGTTAGACGTAGCGTTCTATCTGCGTAATATTTCCCTCCAATGAGGCTGATGGTGTGATTGTTTAATTTTTAAATTTTTTTCAATTTCAGGGCTCGATCCTGCGTAACGGATGTGGGCATGAATTTGAACAGCTCTGATCGCTCGCGGGATCTGGAGTGTCCCGATCGGTTGCGAGTGAAAAAGTGGATCAGCGAGCAGCTGAGGGAAATCATGCAAACTGTGGATCTAAGCACCGTTTCCACCAATGATGTGAGAGGGGAATTTTGGGATTTAAATTTGAATTGTTTTTTGGGGTGTGGATTGAGTGGGTTCAGCTAAAATTGATGTGAATATGAATTTTTACTTTTTTTGGTGGATTTTTTGGTTCCACATAGTGTCAGCAACGTGCGCTATAAACGAAACTTTCCACTTTCCAGGAATATTTTTTCTGTGGGAAGTTTGGGATTTGGCAAAACCATCCCCATGTTTAGGTGCTCTCAAGCAAAATTCAGCAAAAAAGAATTTTAACCAAAGTATTCTCTTGGTCGCGTTTAGCTCTTGGTTTTGACTTTCCCCACTTTTTCGATCTTTCACCCACCATTGTGTGAAGCATCGTAAGATTCGTGTGAAGACAAATTTACGGCGGACTGCACCAAATCGGATTAACTGACGATTAGCTTAAACCGATTTAGCTCAGGCTTAAATTCCTTAAGTCGGTTCAAGTCCGCTGCACCAATGAAGATTAGCACAGTTGGCGCTTAAGACTTCGTTGAAAACTGAGGTTTAGCTGCGATTGAGCTGGGATTTAACTAAATCGATTTACCTGGAGTTTCGCACAAGCTCAGACTTAAGTTAATCCGATTTGGTGCAGTCTACTGTTAGTGATTTGCAGTTTTTAGTGATACTGACAGTAAAGCGGACTGTATTATATTATGGTAATACACACCGCCGTTAAAAAGAAGAAGAAGAGGAAGTGATACTTACACCACAGCTATTTTTGAGACATTTGACTGAGGTTGCTGTTCAGGCGTGCAGTTTAATATTCACTATTTACTATGCGGAGATATGCAGTTTATATGGCGATTAGGGTGGAATTGAGATTTATAACCCCGTCGCAACATTTTTAATCAGCCCTCTCTAAAGTCCCCCCGTTACTTTCAAAACTGACAAGAAATAACTGACATTTGTATAAATTTTGTTTTGTTAGATTAAACGTCAGCTGAAAGAGAAACTGCCCGACTGTAAGCTGGAGGACTACAAGGCGTTCATCAGCAGCGAAGTGCTGAAGGTGTTGGGCCAGCTAGAACGAATGTCGCCCATTGTGGAAAATCTCTATTTGGGCACCGAATTTAACGCCTGTGATCATTTCGAACTGAAGGATAAAGGGTTCGTCAGAGCTTGGCAGTTCAAAATAGGAAGCAAAAGTCGACTTTTACTCAATGTTTCGGAAGTTTGTAAAGGCCGTTTTTGGTAATATTCTAGGTTTTTTGGTTGTATTAAAGAGAACGGGTCTTCACATTTAGATGTGAGAGTTACCAATAAACATGTTTTGTATTTCTCGACTAAACAGGTGAGAGTTTTTGAACATCGATTAATAGTAAAATGACCGTTCAGTCAGCTGGTAACAACAAGGTAATGTGAAGTTTCGATGACTTGATTTTTTCTCAAACTATTGCCCTAGCCGTTTAATATAATCACTCCGCTGAAGTTTAACTTTGTTTTAGCGTGGGCTATATTCTAAATGTGACGCGTGAAGTGGACAATTTCTTCCCGCTGGACTTTGAGTATAAGAATGTGAAAGTGGCCGACGAGGTTTGCACCGAGCTGCTGAAGCATTTCAACGATTGCTACGAATTCATCAACAAGGGCATGTGAGTGTCCACATTGACGTTTAGGGGTCGATTCATACTTTCAGTCGTATGCCGATTCAACCGGCAGCGTTACGAAATAATCGCACCACATCGTTTTAATCCGTTGATTGATTTGATGATTTTTTTGCAGTTGCTGTGCTGAAAGTTTACATAGATAGAGTATATTTGATGTGTTTCGTTACAAACGGCAGGGTAGTCCATTTTCGAAAACGTTGTTTAGCTAATGCTGCAGTTTGCACTCAGAAAATATGTGATTCACAACGGCAATATCGCGCTGCTGAAGTAATTTGTTACAATATTTTATTACTTGTAATTTAGCAGTTATCGGCCCACATCCACTTGAAATGCGATTTCTAGGCAGGCACAAACTTTGTATAGTATTTGAGTAGCTTTTTAATGTTTTCAGCAACAACAACGTAGCAGTTTTGGTTCATTGCAAAAAAGGCATCAGTAGATCTTCCGCGACGGTCGGTGGTTATTTTGATGGGATGATGATTATGATCATGATCTTAATTCTTGTTTTCGTTATTTAGACTTTAGTCTTCTTCACGTGTTCTGCAAATACGAAATAGGATTATGTGGTTTTTCTTTATGAAGTAACGGTTATATTATGGTCTTTTAAAATGCACCTTTTTCATACAATGTGCGCACAGGCATTCCGCCGCGATTTACATAATTAAAACGATACGTCCGACTTAGACCATTTTCACATGCCGTCGGTATCTTTTATCGCTGAGACTGTAAAGCAAATCGAGCGCGTCACAGAAGTAAATTATGTCATTGTCAAGACAAAACTAGGCTGTTTTTAGGGTTTTTAGGTGACTTGCGGTTCGAGCCTTGCCCCACTCCCCCGCCGTTACACTCCCCCGTTTTTCAAAAATAAAGAGGCTGAAGAAAGATAAAGTTCTGTAATGCGATGGTGTCGCTATTGGAATGTGCAAGAAAAGTTTGCTAGCTACTTTACGTCTGCTTCAAAAAGTGACTGATACTTGGTTTTTTGTGTTTTTTAGCTTTAGCGTTTCAGATTTTTGTGTTTTTTTAGGTAATAGCCTATCTGATGAAGTCCAAGCGTTGGAGTTTGGAGACGGCACTGGAGTTTGTGAAGGGACAACGCGATTGCGTCAGACCCAACGAGGGATTCTTGCGACAGCTGGAAACATACGAAGGCATACTGGCCGCCAGGTATTAAGACAGAGCTGATTCAGACCGTAGACGTCTGATTCAGAAACTGGTTGTCATTGCGAGATGTTTCTTTACCGGATTAAGGGGGCTGTGTACGTGAAAAAATCAAGACCCTCAAATCTAGTTATTAGTTAGTTTTTCAGATAATATAATTAATACAGATTTTTAATTAACTTTGAACTCGCTCAGGTTCATTCTAATTTGAATTACAACTGCCAGGATAAATTATAAGACTATATTCTTATGGTTTTAACATAATAATATACCAAAACCTAAAAAAGCAGCAGTTACTTAAACGGACCATAATGGACACTTATTGACTTATCTGAATGTATTAGCTGAATCTCAATGAATTATCTTTTGTGGATTCCCAAAGAAGTGTTTAAATTTAAAACTTTGAGACTTTAAAACTGACCTAATTTTAGCCAAAACCGTGACGTCATGAACCGCATCATGCCCACGATGCTGAGCGCACGAGAGGTCGCCGCGGTGGTGGCGTCGGGTCAGGGGAACGGGGGGGACGCGGCTGGGCCCGGCGAACTCAAGCCTTGGGACGGACTGGGGGAGCTACAGCAAGATGGTCAGTTGAGAATACATGTATTACGGGGTCGACATTTTGGGGGCTCACTAAAAGACACTAAATTTTAAGTTTCACTTTCATAATTATAATTTTGTTCCACTTTTTGCTGAGAGTTTCTGGACGCTGAAGAGACCCCCCCTTCTTTTGTTAATGGAGTTAAGGATAGATTCATATTTGCAGCCGTATGCATACAGGAAATTAAGCCGTGGCCGTTGATTAAGGGCATGTATACGGGGTCGGGGCTTGTCCCGGATTTTTCGAAAATTTTTTTTTTGGGGGGGGGCATGTGCCGACGTTTCATGGGCTTAAACTGACAAAAGCGCAGAAATTACCAATTTTGGCGTGAAAATGGGAAATTTTTTGCAAAATTTTAGCAATTTTTTTATTTTCACTCGTTTTGAGGGATTTTACTGCAATCTGGGGCGATTATTGAGTTTTGGGGCACCTTTTTTTAGCATCAGGAAGGGGGCTTGTCCCGATGGGTCAAAATTGAGGGGGAGCTTGTCCCGATACCCAAATTTTGGGCGCGCTCGCCCCCCCCCCCCAGACCCCCCATGTACAGCTGTGAGGAAGGGAGATGGTTAAGTGCCTTCTGTTATAACAAAGTT
>JASANF010002385.1:0-29252 GCA_030248245.1 Trissonchulus sp. WLG1_4 | reverse complement strand
CTATAGGAGTTGAGCAAAAACGGTTCAACCAGATCCGAGGTCAGAATATAGGCTGAACCCGAACAATAAGTGGAAAAATGGCTACCGGCGTATTCTTTTTTCAGAAACATACCATTTGTTTTTTGGGTCTCGCACCACCGGCATATTATGCCAGACAATACACATGAGAGACGCGGGTGTTTGTTCCCCCAGTCGAGTCATTGTGAACAGGTGATTGGCTAACGTGAAAATGTTTATAAATATGTCATCGTCAGTTTTCAATACATACTGACTATGACTACAGTAAGACGAGATCCATTTTAACCAAAGAACCGCTTTCAGTGTGAGATTACGGTAGCTATCAATGAAGTTTTCCTGGACTATATCTTTGTATTGAGTTGCTTCTAGATCTAATGCAGTTTGTAGCTTAGAATCGTTAAGCGGAAGACCCATGAAAAATACGACCACAGTTCGAACCAGGGGGTAATACTTGTGATTACCCCAAGTTTCACGAATTGCCATGCGTCTATGATAATTTCCTGGGGCGCTATGCACCGCAGCGATTATGAAAAGATCGGCAGGGCACGCTTTTTCCTGTATATAAGTGAAATTATATGGATGTGGGTTTACGATAGCAGATTTTTCGACCTCAATAGAAATGTTTCCGATAGTTGTCGTGGGTTGGGTTGTTAAAATTGTCGTAGTAGTGAGCCTTGTCGTTGCAGCTGTGACAACTTGAGACAAAATGGGCAAATCTTGATTGGGGGAATGAAACATGAGTAGCAAACTAAATGTTATGCAAATGAGTAGCAAAGTTCGCAGGATTGATCGTAGAAGTTTAGTGGGCAACGGCCGTAAAGGCCCAATTTGCAAAATCATCACATGCGACTGCAATCTGAAATACAAAAATGAAAGATGATAAAAATTAAAAAAAGTTTTTGAAGTTTAAAAGATTTATGGATTGTACGTTAGATTTTGAGTTCAGTGGTTAGTCAAATTTTGGCTAAAGTTTTAGTTTCATGCTTGCCAAATTAGATGAAAACATTTGCTGAAATTTTAACAGAACATTTTAAATATCAAATCATTCACAGCACAAACATGCTAAATTGCGTTTGTCTGTTGCTACTTATTTATTTTCTTGATTAGGCCCAGGAGCTTGTTGCTCAACTTTACAAGTCTTACAATTGTAACAATTGAAAGTGCAAAATCAGGTGATTCGTAATGAGTTTATATGATGAGTACGTAACAAATCAGCTGATTTTTTGCACTTACAACGGTTGAATTGTGTATAGGACTGGTAAAGCAGAGAACCAGTCACAGGGGACATCCCCTGGGGTACATATCCTGATGATATCTACAAGTCTTACATGTAACAAGTGAAAATTTTGGTAATTCGTAGCACATTTTATAACTAATTTAACTAATTAAATATATAATCGTCTTCTTCAATTTGAGCTGAGTTAGAGCTTGCTTAGCCATTGATCTTGTGTTGTGAGGATAGCTCGTTCCTTAATCATCAGACAATTTAGCAGAAGTTTTAATGGCTCTTTAAGGACTGTTAACTAAAACCTACAGTTCTTACAATATGATTTATGTATGATTATCTTTATGGAATAAATTACCTTGTTTCAAAAACAGCTACAATGGTTCTTCTAATGTTAATCGTTAGCCAAAAGCTTGATAATATATTAAAAATAATAAAAACATACAATCTTTACTCACTTCGATAATGTTAATGTTGAAATTTAGATAGACTGTTTACAACATTAGTATTTTCAAAAAAAGTCTGCCCGCACTTGAAAGTTCATGCAAAAACTTTCATAATGGTTTATATTGTCCCTAGGCCAGCATGAAAAACCTGTACCTTTTGCGCAAAAAATAATAAATATATAACGTTTTTTGTGTATATTGTTATAAACAGTGCTTACATACGGCCAACCGGGTTTTATCTACGGACATTGCAACAAAAGCTGCTGCAAAGGTAAAATAATTATTGACTTGCTGTTTGCTTTTTTATATACCAAAATTTTAGTTTTTAAAAGCAAAAGCCATAAGCAGAGCTTACGGACAAAAGGACATCCTTACGGTGCGGGCAAGTCATCTAGTACATTACAGACACATACGGTACAGTACCAGAACTTTCAACTGTGGCGAAGTTTCATGATTCAACCATGTTTCCATAAGCTTGGGAAATTTGGAATTGTTCATTACCATAATGGCAGAAAATACAGTCTGTACAAATAGTTATTCCACTTTGCATTTTTCATTCCAGAAAATAAACATTGGTCTCAATTATATATGCAGATATATGTACTTGGTGAAAGTAAGCCGCACTGAACTGCATATACGATTCTTGTTGATTTTTGGGCTTAAAAACATATACTTAGACTAAAAAGTATGCCCTTAAACTTGAACTTGAACTTAAACTTATTTAAATTGAGCTTAAAATAAAATTTCAAGGTGTTAACTTAAACTTAAACTTGAACGTTTTTGAAAATTCGAACATAAACTTATACTTAAACGTCAATTGCTGGGTTTTTTCTTTTGCTGAAATTTTTGAGCGAACTTAAATCATTACTTAACTGTCAATTTTCTTAAGGCTCATGTTTTTTGGCTTATTGTCTTGTGTGGACTGTCACCTTGCACAGCATTTTTATGCGAGACTAGAAATTCGCTTATCCTGGATGCAACAACGAATAGCAAAAAATTGTGTGTTCAAAATGTGTTCAACTGTTCAAAACTGTGTTCAACGAGCCCACTGTACTTTATACAATACTTTTTTTGGGCCCTACATCACAGAACGGTTTTTTTTAAGTTTTGACCAGATTTTGAGCAAAAATTTTGCTCACGCCTTGCTCTCAATTCATTTTTACCTTTGGCGGGCGCTCCGGTCTTTTTTTCTCTCAAGATCGAAGTTTGAAGGGATCTTTCGTTCATTCCCTCAACTACATTTGTGTAAACAGATTCAGTATCGACCAAAATTACTTGTTGCAGACTACGGAGTCAAAGCTGAGTCGGAGTAATTTGATTGAACCGTAACTTGAACCAGAAAAAGGAAATTATTTTCTGGGTGCAAACATATGATTTTCTGGATCTATTAGATGAGTTTATATGTAGCTCAAACCCTAAAAATTTTTACAGCCTAACTTGCGTGTTTCGTGTATTTTTTTCTACTTGAATTTATTGCAGCTGCTTACCACGCACGCAAACTTCGATGTAGGGAAAACATAGCATTTCGATATTTTAGATCTAAACTTATTTTTCAAGTCTGAGATTAAGGTAAAATATTCGACGTAAAGATAATTGGAATTTTGTATTTAGATGAAAATATTTTGCTTGGAGGCGTAATTTTTTAGCAGAATAACTACGCGTGTTTCGTAGAACTCTTTAGGAAAGTGTATACATCAATAGAAAATGTAGATTCTAGATTATTCAATTCTCAATCTAAAATCAAACTATCGGATTTAATTACAGATAAGCTAATCAGCTAATCACATTTTCTAAGATCAGCTAATCACATTTTCTTACAAATAATTAATCGAATCACATTTTATTCACTAAATAACAGGTTACCGGTTGGCTATAATCAATGTCAAAACTCAACAGTCAACAGCGCCCAATTTTTCGAAAAAAAAGTCCTCCGTTCAAGTTCTCCGTTTTTAGAAACCCTGCGTTTGAGTTATCCGTTTAAATGTTCACTGTTCAAGGCTTTCCGTTTTAATGTTTTCCGTGTATTAAACGGAGAACTTCTAAACTGATCGACTCGAAACGGAGAACTTAAACGTAGAACTTTTTTTCGAAAAATTGGGCCCAGAAGTACATAGTCTCTGTCAGTTTGGACATAAAACAATATCGATAACGTTTGTAGATCATCCTTTATCGGACTAGATGGACTAAACGGACTAGACCTTTTATACTCTGAGGTTTAGTGTCAAACTAACAATTTACTAAGGGCTCATTCATTTACCAGATGGAACCGACACTGCTTATTTTAGTCCGATTTTTCGTCTTATTTTTCTGCATAACATCGGACTAAACGGACGTAACGAGTTAAAATATACTGACTGCCTCATTTTAGTCCTAACTCAGTCCTATACTGACACCGGTGTGAACGTGCAATTTTTATCAACTAACATAGCTAAGGCAAATTCTTTTATTGATTTAAACGGATGAATTAAAATTTTTTGCTAATAACTCTAGACATCGACTATGAATTTGTGTAAACTGTCACAAAATATTTGTAAAAAATCCCGCTATGCCATGTCTTGAACCCAGGGCCGCCCTCAAATCTAGACGTTAAGGAGATATTTCGGCCGGAGTATTGTTCCGGCCCATTACCTAGAATAGTGTCATACTCTTCCCTATTGTGTACTCTTGGTCAGACTCCTTTAATCCAGTAGATAGTGAAGTTAAAGACGTAGTCGTTCATCAAGAAAGAACCACTCTTTAACCTGAGCTATGATTTTAAACATATAAGGATACCTCCGTATCCTAAAAGGTGGTGCCTAAAAGGTACTCCTGAATTTTTGCTCTAAACAACACCTCAATGTAATAAATTATCAAAATGTTAAAACTGCTGGTTACTATAATTTTTGGCTTATATATTCATTATAGGAGGAGAAAAAGCAAAGAAAAACGAACTTATCTTCAAGAAAGCTATGAAGCACGTTTTTTAGATTAGAAAAAAACCAGACGAATATTTCTAATTAACTATTTTTGGATAAAATCTACTAAAAAAGGTGCAGAAAAAGTTTTTACCAAAAATACAATCATCTCTGGCTTTCGGTTTTACACAGGTTGGCAGAATTTTAACCAATTTCATTTTAAAAAAAATAGGTATCAAGTTTTAGTTTTTAGTTTTTGTAAAAAATTAGGTTCGGATATAAACCTAAGTCAAAAAAATTGTAACAAAAAATGCAAAATACAATCAATGAAAAATGGTTTGAATTTAGCCACTACTTGCTATACCCTCGTTTATTATTTTCGTAATGAAATCACATGTTTTGTTTCGTTTTTGGCGGCATAAATGCAAACTAAGTATACTATGAATCGACCCTTAGCTGTAGAAATTTAGAAAAGTTGAAACATTTAAAAAAATGCTCTGCAACTAAATAAGACAGACAGACAGACATCCTGAGAGACAGAAAGATAAGCTAAGCTAAGATACAAAAAGGAGAGGATGCCTTTTATAGTCAGGGAGCTACCCAAAGGAAGAAAAATACTGACTAAGAAAGCTAGGTCTTGTGGGAAAGTTGACCGCTAGTTGCCATGGTAACCGGATAAATATTTTCCCAAAGAAATGAGCAAAATTAACTGCCTCCCTCAATCGCTAGCTGGCGCCTTTAGCGGTAACAAAGTGGTCACTGAATTATTCATTTTGACACCTATTTAAGGCGGTGTATGGACTAGCTCCCACCAGAGAAATCAGAAATACGAGATTCAGCCAACTTAAAAAAGGAAAAAATATCTTGAGATAATTTTTTTGAGTCACATTTTTCATTGTCATAAATTATCGAATCCTTTTGACAACCTTTTGCTAAAATTTTTGGTGAAACTAAACTTCTACAAGTTGCATAATTGTAACAATTGTAACAAATGCAGAATTGTTTTAAATGATGAATTGACTCAAACATAATATGTACCTGAATCGTCTAACTAAAGTCTGACCAGAAATTGTTGAACCCTGAGGACGACACCGGTTTTGTGACTACTCGCTGTAATTTTGATGCTTCCAAATCGTTCTTTTTGTAATGAAATCGCGTGTTTCATTTTGTTGCAGGGTTCAACCTTTTTTGTCAGACTTTACATTTCAGCTGAACAGAGACCTGCTGTGCTGCAGGTTTGGAATTTCAATTGAACCAAGACCAAGATTTAAGAATCTACTAAATTAATTACGAATCAGTCTATAGTTTTTACGCGGCGGCCTCAGCAGCCGCGTATTTACTATAGTGCAAACGTGTGCGTCAAGAGCACACAAATGCACCTATTCTAGTGTTAAACTGCTGCTAGGTCAGCAATTAACACTGTTTGTGTGAGCGTGTGTGTATAGATCGTGTGTGTACGTATGATTAACTGCCTGCTCAGTGCTCTCATTTACGTCTGTTCAGTGCTAACAACTTCTGCTTGCATGTCGCAGCTATGTTTCGTGGAATGTTCTTTAGTGCGTCGGAAGTAAGAAAATTTGAACTAGCCCAGAGAACATGGCAACGTTGCCCAGTGGCGGTTACGGAGTCCATCTATGGAGTATGGACGCCGTTCGCTATAAAACAACAGCTGAGCCGGGCTAGCGTACATCAGCTGACTAGCACACGATGAGCGTGTGAGTTGTTTAGCTGATGTAAAATGTGAGCTGTTACTCGTAGGAAATGGCTATTATGTACGATTTTGCAATACAATGATCAATTTCGAACTTAAACTTTTCACGTTGCATATCTTAACGTAGTTAATCAAGATGTCAGCAAAACAGACCCTACATAATTTTTTTCTGATGGAGACATTTTTGGTTATTACTGGTGACACTGTTGGCTAAAGTTTAACATTGATAGTACTTGGCAAGTTTTTTAAATATGCTCGCTTCGAAAATTTTTAAGTGTCGCGTTTTATATTCGAAGAATATCTTCAGCACTGAAAGCAACTCGCAACGCAGTCTATCTAAAAAGTTTAACCTTACTCGCAAAACGTGCTTGTTTGGTAATGAATTCATGTGCCTATCATATGAAAGCGGACAACCATGATTTAGTAGAACCACCTTGGTGAAAACCCCATCAAGTTTTTTAAACGGAAGCGGGTAGTAAACAGGGATATAAAGCGTATAATGATATGCAAACTAGATGGTGCAATGTGCAATGCTTGCAAATCGTTCTTTTTGTAATGAAATCGCGTGTTTCTCTTTGTCTCAGGGTTCAATTGGTCAGACTTTAGTTTAACGTCATGCTAATCAGTAAATAAATTATAATGCAATAACCCGTAAAACTTTCTTTTTTTTGCTCTGCAGGAATCTTCTCACATCCATAAAAATGTTTTAAAACAAACATTCTATCCAAATCCAAGCTTCAGTAACCTATGGTGAATACATTAGCCGATAAACATTCCGTAAAAACTTTCCATATACTTTCAAAAAATAGGCTGTTGTTAAAATCTGCTTGCTTAGTTTAGATACAAAAAACTACAAAACATCTAAACAACGTTCACTTCGAATTTATGGTAAATAGGTATATATGTTCGGAAAAGAAGATTTCATAGAAAAATCTATCTACGTCATATTACGGTTTCAACTCAATAACACTCAAAATCCTGATTTCCACACCTTAGATTACCTAAAGTCTGACAAAAAATAGTTGCACCACTTGAGAAAACGAAACATGTGATTTCGCTACGAAAAGAATAGATTTTGACTATCAAGAGTACAGCAAGTAGTCGCAGAAGTTACGCCACCAAGATTAGTAAGTGGTGTAACTATTTTTCGTCAGACTTTTAGGTGCTAAATTTATGAGTTCTCTATTTTTTCGACATGGCGAGGCTTCCATGCCTGCTCTTAATTTCCCGCTTTTTAGAATGGTGTTGCAGAGTATGATTTCATTAGTAAACATGAACAATCAACAAAAATCAATGAAGTTCAGTGATTAATCTTCACTTAGTTACGTCATTAGCTCGTTTGTCAAATGCTGTACTGACTACTAAAGGTTAACAAAGTTAACTTTCCAGTCAGTCTTACTTACGAAACGACCAGATCATACTTGGCCTTGTTCACAGCTATAGACACAGAAGAAAAACATTAAGTTAGCTGCTGTGAAAAATCGCAGAATCGCTTCGTCTAATTTTTTGCATACCACGAGATACTGAACCCACCTATTTAAATTAAAAAAACAGCCACATTAACATAGTTTCGTTTCTTAGGGACAAGGAAAAGGACAAGTATGAACCGGGCTTAAGAATACGACCTCACCTACAGCAGAAAGAGAAAGGCACGCAACCTTGTCTCTCAGTGCTTTGTTTTGAAACGGCAAGGCTATATGGGATCCTATAATTAATTACACGAGACATGCTTGGAACTCAGGTACAGCCTTATAACATGCCTGCCTAAATATTGACCGGGACAGGGCTGGCAAGATACTGTCTTGAGCCTGGTTCATACTTGTCCATATTCGTGGCTCATACTTGTCCGTCTTGCCCGTATACCCGGTAAATATGTAGTACATATGTACTTGCCCGTATACCTAGTTTACGCTTGTCCGAATACTTGGTTCATGCTTTTTCGTATACCTGGCACACACTTGTCCGTATATACTCCGTATATCCAAGACTACTATATATGTAGAAGCCAGCAAGACTGCGCTTGAACTTAAAACGCAGATTACGCTTAAAAATTGCAAAAAATTTTAAAATAGGGACATTAAAAAATTATTATAAAAACAAAAATATTTTGCACACGTTAGCCAAAATATGGACATTATTCACCTGAAAACAAATCATGTCAGAACGTTTTGGATTAGTTGATCAAAAATTCTGCTCACGACTAGCCGTATGAAAAGCTGTAATAAATAAATGTCCCACAGAACGGCTAGCAAAAGTACCTCAAAGGTTAGGTTAGCCAGCCTTAGTTTATCAAATGGTTCAATTCAAGATAGCTGGGGAAATACTGAGACAGACACTGAAAATTGAGACATAAAATTGTTGCTTTTAGGTCTCTGTGTCTAAATTCAGTTCGTGAGCACAATTTTGATCAACTACTGCCATAAAAGGCAAGAAAGTTGTAACAATTGAAGTTGTAGTTGAAATTAAAGTGAGACAGCGGGTTAATTATAGCACTCAGGTCGTAAGTAAGTATATACATTCGTTAAGGAACTACATTAAGTAAGTATATAAGCTAAGCAGTTTAAGTATATCTTTTTAAGTGCTCATGCCGGAACGCGTTAACTAAAAATTTTTAATAACTACTTACTTTTAAAACTAAGGGCCTATTCCTTTACCGGATTAAAGGGTTACTTATAATCCGACTAAACGGTTTAAACATAGAGCTTAAAAATGGCATTTCAAAACCTCCGGATTAAACGAACTCAACTTCTTGCCCGCTGTTTTTTAATTGAACTAAACGGTTTAAACTATGCACGCTATTGTTAGGCGTGCATGTCAAGGCCGTTTAGTCCAGTGGTAGTTTTGGAATGGGGTCAGACTAATATTAAGCAGCTGACTTAACGTTTAAGTAAAACGGTTGCAATTTAAAACTAATGACCATTGACATTTATGCAACCAAAAGTAAAGCAAGACTTCAAGTAAAAAAAGTAAAATTAAGCATTCACACTAGAGTGAGCTTTTAATCCAAATTTTATAGATTCGGTCAGAATGTTTGCCATAGTGTTAAGTGGAAAGTTTTGTGGTATCGGCGTGGTGCCGACTTCTAGTTGGGTACTCGGCTATGCAGCCGCTACAACAAATGCACTAAGAGACAAGTCAACAGGGTTTATTATGTAGCACCGAACAGGGTGCGCAACACTAGACAACACAACACGACTCAACCGACTCAACAGACAGACAGACAACCTGGAGACTGTCTGCATACACGACAGCCAATATGCAAATTAGCCCAGCCTGCGTATGTACGTACGGCAGGCGGGCTGAGTGTCACGTGACCGACACTACAAGTTTGCTTCCGTTCGCCACGCGTTAAAAGTCTACCAAACAAACTGCACCACTCACAAATTTTAGTGGCATGATTTCTGCAACGACTTGCTGTACTTTTGATAGTCACAATCAATTCTTTTCGTAACAAAATCACATGTTTTGTTTTCTCAAGTGGCGCAACTGTTTTTTGTCAGACAGTTTTTAGCCACTGGTTTACAGACAGTATCCTTAGACGGACAAGAATAAACCAACCCTCCAGCTACGAAACAGAGACTTAGCCGAGTGTCAGTCCAGAATTTTATTTATTTGCTCAATACTGTGAAATGTGAAACTTGATTAGAAAAAAGGCAAGCGTGAAAGAGGAGGGGAGTCGGGATCCAATTTAGCGCCCTGGGCCTAAACCAAATTTGTCACAGGAGATTAATAGAACTCTAAACTTTGGGTCCTAAAGTTCCCGCCGCCCCCAAACTTTCTCTTGTCAGACTTATAATGCTATAAACCTCGGCGGCAACTCTCAGAGAGGCTTTAGAATTTAACTTTAGAGGCTGTGCAATCAAACACGAAACAACGTTGTTTAAGTTAACAGCTTGAAGGCCGAATATTTGGAGATTATTTGGAGAAAGCATGTCTGTAGCGGAAAAGTTTTGTTCGATCTAGAAATGAAAGTTTTGCGTTATGACTTTGGCCTTTGGCGGTTTTACAGCTACAATACCAGACAGTAGAGATGTACGTGTATGTGAACTCGTACGTGTACGTGTGGTGTACGTGTAGGTATACGTGTACGTGTACATCCGTGCACGTGCACATACGTGTAGGTGTCGGTATACGTGTACGTGTACGTGTACGTGGCCTCTACGTGTACGTGCACGTGTACATACGTGTAGGTGTTGGTATACGTATACGTGTGTACGTGTACGTGTACGTGTGCCTCTACGTGTACGTGCACGTGTACATACTTGTACAAATAACGTACACAGACCTTAGGCAATTTAGTTTTTACTGGCGCCCATTCAGACGTACGAGTGTAAGGGGCTTAATACCCGAGGCAAAAAGTACCACAAAAGGCCACTCGCGTCGACGTCGAGAACGCTAACCACTACACAACCTAATTTAGAAGACGAAATTATGCAGGCTCGACCAAGTGTACACTAAAGAGTGCCGGTATGACGACATAAAATTCAGAACAACGTGAAACTCAAAACTTGAAACTAAAAACTTGCATAAAGTTGAGCTAGTGATGATATTCTTGCGCATGTTGCACAGTACTGGCGACGAGGAAAACCCAGCCCACTCTTCAGTTTGTTTGAAAAATGTGCCGTTATATTGGAAGTACATTATGTAATGTACATTTTAAGTTTGCCGGCGCCTTTTTCTTCGGCGCGTTGGATTGCGATCCGTCGCGTCGGGTGACATCATCCGTGCGTCGGATGACATATCCGAGCGTGGGTTTCATCACCGAGGCCGTCGGATGACATCATCCGACGGGCCTGGCTGGGCGTCGGATTGCATCATAGAGTTGGAAATTGGAGAGCTTGCAGGAAAAATTTATGAGGGTCACTCCTCAAAGAGTTATGCGAAATTTTTATAGTTTATTTTCATATGTTGATTAATAGCTGTTTTCTTGAAATATAAGGTAATGTTATCTATTGAATTCTGATTTTTATTAGTTAAAGAAACTAAACAATAAAATAAGGTAGCATTCATAATTTGCACTGAAGAAGCCACCCCTATTCAAAACTTTAGGCCTGAATTTTGACAGCTAATTAATCACTGGCTGGCTAAACTCTAGGCGTCGGATTGCATAACCGAGGGCGTCGGATGACATCACCTGACGCGTCGGATGACATCACCCGACGAGTCGGATGACATCATCCGACGCGTCCGATTTCATCACTAATCCCGACGCCTAGAATCTATTTTCATTTGAAACCGACTGTACCTACCAAAATATAGTTAAGACCAAGAGTACATAATACGAGGAGTATGACACTCTCCCTAATATACCTTCTTGCGTCCAATGCGGCTCGTGAAATATCCTTTTTTTGTGCGGTTCTGAGGGGTGGTGGGCAGCCCTTATTCATTTCAAGACATTTGAAAGGCACCCCCACCCTTATTTTGAGACATTGTACTATTTTGATGGAGGGTACCCCCTCATTTCAAAACATTATGACAGGCCTTTCAAAGAAGTGCCATGAAATGAGGGAGGTGCCTCCCTCAAAACCTTATATAGTCATGAACTAAAGGGGAGTACATCCCTCCTCAGTTGAACATGGTGTCCTTAAGTGAGAGGGGTGCCCCCCCTCAAAACCGTAAGCAAAGGGCCATTTCGCTGCTCCGCCTTGGACTCAAGTCCCACGGCATGATAGGGAGAGTGTCATACTCTTCTTATTATGTATGTATTGTAAAGACTTTGATAAAGCTGAAAATACTGTTCTCACTAACGTAATCAGAACTGAGAAGGTAAAAGCAAATATCTAAAAGTCGTGTTTCCGAATTCAAAAAAATATTACCTACTCCAAATTTGATAAGTAACCAATTTATTCCGCGTGACCCTCGGACTGTTTTGTGACTCCCCACAGCCAGGCACGTGAACACTAACACATGCATATAAGGTATCACCTATTGCCTGCTGTTTTCGCTGTTCTCTCGACCTTCAGAAGGTTGAGTAGGGTTAGTGCAGTTTCCGAACTTGTCCTTAACCGTGAGGGTGGTTGAAAAAAGCAATCAAAATGAATTGACCAGGGCCCGATTGTATAAAGAATTTCAACGGCCGTTGAAATTTCAACGGCCGTTGAAATTTGAATGGCCGTTGAAATTTTGCTGATTTCTGTAAAAATTTCAACGGCCGTTTATTTCAACGGCCGTTGAAAAATACTCCGTTGAAATCTACATTTTCTCCATTGCTATTGCACATATTCAACTGCCGTTCAAAATGTTTCGATTGTATAAAAGTCCGTTGAAAATTTTCAACGGAGGTTTTCAGCAATTTTAACAGCGATTTTATAAACAAAATTATTCCGTTGAAATCAACGGATTTTCAGAAATTTCTCCGTTGAAAACATGCGACTAATCATTTTTTGCAACTACTCGTTCTAAATTTTTAAAAATTTCAACGGCCGTTTAGTTCAACGGCCGTTCAACGGCCGTTAAACTGCCGTTGAGTTCAACGGACCGACAAAGCTCCGTTGAAAATATGCAATTTTTGTTCCTTCTAGAGAAGGAACTATTGTTTTGAAATTAACTGCTCATAGCGTTTAACGCTACTGAGCAATCTGCATAGCCAGTATGTTTTACGTGTATTTTCAGCTTGGGAGCTGCCTGCTGATTTTTGTCTGCGTATATGCAGAAAAATCAATAATCGATGTACACTGCTGCAACAATGTACTTTTTCAAAATCGGCACCGGGATGTTTCACCAGCAGTATATAAAAGCCATTAGAAAACAGTGTTTATCGCTTCTTGTTCTTAGAGCTGATTTGCTCAGCTCAGATGAAAGTGTCACTTTTGAGCCAAATGGCTCGTGCAGCGGGATGCTTAACATCCTGCAGCACTTTTTTGTACGTACTACGTATTTAGATTAAGTTAGAATAAGCTAGTTATAAAGTAGAGTAAGATACGAAGTAGGTATAGCAGCTTACGGTAAGTATGAAATAGAGAACTAATTCATTTAAACCTGAAAGGTAGACACCGGGGAAGGAACCTTGCCCCTTTTGGGGCCTACTTGTTAAAATTTGTTGCAAAGTGTTTACTTGTTAACATCAAATAGCAAAGGAACATTGATAATTGAAAACTTTAATTTTACTTTTATAAATTTATAACTTTATACAGTTGATGAAATAATTTAACATTAAAAATCAAATTTTCAAATTATTAATAGTACAAAATTACACAGCAGTTTGGGAGGGCAAATTAGCAAAAATGGGCAAATTTCTTTCCTTGTTTGCAACTAAGTTACATGAAGTTATGTTCTAAAAATCTTGTAATTCTCCGTTGAAATTTCAACGGCCATTGAAATAAATTTCAACGGCCGTTCAACGGCCGTTTATCTCAACGGACTTTTTTTTATGAAGTGACACGACATTATGTTCTAAAAATCTTAAAATTCTCCGTTGAAATTTCAACGGCCGTTGAACGGCCGTTCATTTCAACGGCCGTTTATCTCAACGAAATTTTCTTTATAAAATCGCTGTTGAAATTCACATTTTTCTCTGCCAAAATCACACGATTTCATCGTTTATAAAATTCAAACAATTTAAACGGCCGTTCATTTCAACGGCCGTTGAAATGTTTATACAATTGGGCCCTGGTCTTCAAAATATTTTTCTCTAACCTATTGAAACTAAACTTCAAAAGTTTTTAAAAAAAATTTGGAAAACGATCCTTCTAAAAAATGCATTTACATATTCACATTATGGATAACCGGCCATAAAAAAAGTTAGTCTACACAATTTTGCTCGACTATTTTAACCAAGCTAGGAGAAGAAAGCTTACAGAAATGCAAATATAAATTTTTGTTGAACCTATGATTGTCCATATCACCATATTTTGCCACAAAATAGCAGATAAAGTAAACAAAAAATAACTGTCACAGCAAATTTCATGCGTCACTGATAGTAAATATCTGCTATGAGGTGCTAAAGAGTACAAACTTGATTTAAGCAGAGGCAACATAATATGCTAACCAGGGTTGGCAGTCTCGGTCTCGGTCTCGGTCTCGGTCTCGTAAAAAACCCGAGACTAGGCTGGTCTCGGTCTCGGTCTCGGTCTCGGTCTCGGTAGGAAACCCGAGACCTGCCATAGGGTGGTCTCGGTAATTTCAAATGACACTTGAAGTTATCAAAATTTTTCAATTTTTTTTTCAAAATTAAAATAGAATTCCAAGCACGAAAAGGTTGAAAACTGTCTGCTACAGAAAGGGAATGTCAATTCACCGGCAATTCAAGTTTAAACTTTGTATTATAACACCGTCTATTTTTATTAACCTAGAGTTTCTAGCTAAAGTTTGACTTTAAGCTAGAATGAGTTGTCTAACTTAGCGATGTTGCATTTGAATGTGGAACCTTTCACGCATATGTGAAATAGTAAAAACATTGATCATCATTAACCTAATAGTGCTAAGTTTGTAGTTGATTTGTAATTAATAATTTGCTGACTTCTGCAACTTTACTAAGAATGGCAATTTAAATTAAACTGTTTAATTAAAGTTTCTCAAGCCCCAACCTTTTAAAGCATGTCAAAACAATAAGGATCTGAAGAGACCTAGTCACAAGCAAAAAATTTTGGGCTAGCCTGTGGGGTATTGGGGTGGTTCGGGCATCAAACCTTAGCCCACATAACTGTGTCAGCGAAAAAACTCTTGTGGCTCGTCATCTTGATGAGGTTACTATCAGAACTTCACCAGCACGGACGAGTCTACGCTGACACCGGAGTCCGCCTGCCAAAGTGCCAATCTATATACATATGCACTACAGCACTACAAACCGCCCTGCGGTACGCTAAGAAGTGTGCGAAACTTGTAAAAAATGACCAAAAGTTGTCAGAAAATAGCGGAAATATGATCCTCTTCGATTGTCAATTACTCTCTTGCATCTGGTCGTTACTATGTCAAGTTTCTCGCATGTCATACAACCTAATAGTCACTTTTTCAAACTTAATCGCTATTTTTCCACGTTTCAAAGTATCAAACATTTTTAAAATTGAAGTTTTAAAATAGGTCCCCCAAAGCCTGGTCTCGGTCTCGTAGGTCTCGTTTGGGTGGTCTCGGTTGCCTGGTCTCGGTCTCGGTCTCGGTCTCGGTCTCGGTTGCGAACCCGAGACTTGCCAACCCTGATGCTAACCCCTCTCAGCAAAGCATAAAAAGCTTTTATTTACCTAACCTCTATATCTATCTAAATTTTTATATATGTAAGTTGTTAATCAAAATAATTTTAGCATTAATCTAATGTACATCGAAACATTAAAATGACCTTTGCAGAGATATACCTACGGGAGCAATCAGCGAGGGGGGATTCCCGGCCCTCGGTGGAGGGGGGGGTTTGACTTTGTTTAATTTAATTTCCAGTGACAGCCGAAAAAATTTAACATTGTTTTATTTTGGTTGGACTCATTTTTGGGGCACTTTTTTGGCCGCAGGCGGTAATTCTGGCAATTTTTCGATTTTCTAATCTATTTTGCTACTTTTTTTGGCACTCAGAGGGGTGGGTGAGTTGAAACGAAATGCCTGTTGCTGTCTGAGGGGGGCTGAGCCGACCCTCTAGATTCTCCCCTAATTCTACCCCTACTTGCATCTACGCTGCTGAGACGAGTTTTGATGGAGAATTATATTTTAAAAAGTGCATCAAAGCAGCGTTTAGCTGGGATTTGATCCGTCACCAAACAAGGACAGCTTTAGAACTGTACTGTCACGCCTAGCCACTCGGCCACCGGCTTATTTCACTCGGATACCTAAAGCTAAGTCTCAGGTATTGCAATCTGAAATAATTATTGCTCTGATGCTCTTAATATGCGGGAAAGGGTTAATCCAATCCGTTTAACCCATTTCAGGAATTGGCCCTAAGAGAATCACAAACACTGCATACTTACATTTTCCATTTTTGCAGATCCAAGAAACGATCGAAATTAAATTAATCAAATCCATCCAATAAATAAATCTTTAAAAAATGATATTTCGAGTGCCTACTAATATCACACCATAATCTTCTGCACTGTTCAAGTAGTTCGAATTCGAATCAGAAGCTCAATAAAAATCAATCATATGTTATATGTAGTGGATAACGTGTAAGTATATATATAGCACATGTGTCAAAATTTCAATTCATAGTATTAATTCAAGTTTACATTTAATTTTTGCAAATGTAACAGTATGTAATTTTGCAGCTGTCTTCGTAGTTATGTTTACATTATTATCAATTATATATAAACCTATTTTTGTTATTTTTTTATTCATTTTTTTTGTATTCGTTTTTATGTAACACAAATGCAGTGGGATCTCTTGGCTGTGTCATATTTCTTTTGTGACAAGCACAGTGAAATTACAGGTTTAATATAACTGGTTAAGTATTAGCAAAAAATGTTCAATTTGCTGTTGGAATATTTTCACATTACTGCTAACTGTTGTGTAAACTATTTTTGACCCACTCAATAACCATGGCGCTAGCTCTAGTTAATTTCTCGCAGTAATCAAAACCGCGGGTACATTTTCATGTATCACGAAATGAATAGCCGTCCTAATAACAGCGATTTTGGCAATAGCTGCATTTTGCCAGGCTAGTGCATATATAACGCCAAAACAAGAGTATTACAATGCTACTTAATTTGGCGAGATCATATTTACCATGATTAACTCGGGGTTTAAAAATATATATGTAAGTCTAGGGCGAGGTTTGAGACCTTACTTCCGATCCCGCAAGCAGGGTACAGTTGTGAGTGTCCCATGTGAAATTGGATTTAATTAAAAATACAAGCTGCTATTTCCTTAGTCAATAGGTTACATATGTGATTTGTTAATAAAAAGGTGATAATATTCAAACATATACGTTTTGTACTGTTGTTAGGTACTGTAATAATAGCATCTATGAAACAACATTTAGAACCGATTAATAGATACTGTACCTATTTCAGCCGGGAAAATTGTAAAAGTGTAAAGGTCGAATCATACTTCATTAGGATATACGGACAAACGGAAATAGGGCATACGGACAAAGCCGGCATCAGTTTCTTTTCATTTCATACTTTTCAGTGCAAACGGACATTGGGACATACGGACGTCCGAAAGCACCGACATACGGACAAAAAGCTATTCATACTTCTGAACCCTACGTCCGTTCCGTATGCCCGAGATTTTCGACAAAGTTGAACTAAATTTAGCTTTGTCGAACATACTGACAAAGTGAAAATGCCGTTTAGTACGGATGAAAGGACATACGGCTGAACTGACGTAAGTATGAATTGCACAGCCGTTTTGCCGAAGAGTTTGTCCGGATACCCGTTCAATGTTCATCCGTTTGCCCCAGTGTCCGTACAGAAGTATGAATCGAGCCTAAGTATGAATCTTTCAGTAAAACGTGCCTGTCCACTTGATCAACCCATTTACTCGTGTCACGCGCAAAACAGGACACAATGAGGATATAACTTTGATACAATATTATATAATTAAGGTACAAGGCAAATTTACTACAACACACAACAACATTATTTGTATAGGTGGTGATTTCACGAACTGTTACTATGATAACGGATTAAGTAGGTTAAGAAGATTACGTAGACTTTTTCTTTCGCCTTAATTCTGATTGGCCGAAATCCTCTGCATAGACGTCAGTAGCCAATGGGCTGCGTTTTCCGGAAAACAAAGGGTCTGCTATGAAAGCTCCGCGTTTGTTTGCAAATATGGGATCAGGAATGAAGGCTCCGCGTTTTCCCATAAATAGTGGGTCCGCTATAAAACCCCCACGCTTGCCTGTGGTAAACAGTGGGTCTGCAATGAAGGCTCCCCTTTTTCCGGCGAAAATAGGGTCTGCAATAAAGCCTCCGCGTTTTCCGGCAAAAATAGGGTCTGCAATAAAACCGCCGCGTTTTCCCATAAATAATGGGTCCGCAATGAAACCCCCCCGTTTTCCGGTAGTAAACAATGGGTCAGCAATAAAAGCCCCCCTTTTTCCGGCGAATATGGGATCTGCAATGAAGCCCCCTCGTTTTGAGAATATGGGGTCAGGTATAAAAGCACCGCGTTTCTTCAAGCTCAAACTGTCTGCGTCTGCGTCAACCAACAGCACACTGGTTACTGAGCTCTGAAACAGACACAAAACATAACGGTCGGTATTCATAAACAGGGGCGTAGCCAGGGGGGGGAATGGGGGGAATTCCCCCCCCCCCGAAATTTTTTCCGACTGAAATTTTACACAAGGGTCCCCCCTTTGGTTTTTATGGTCCGGCCGGAAAAAATTTCTGATACGTCTCCAATTGACCAAATTTGGCCTAAAAATCAAAAATTTCCCAAATTTTTTTCTGGGGGCTGCTGCCCCCAGACCCCTGCAACTCTTTGACATAGTGTTTCTTGCTTTTATCCTAAATGAAAACATGTGCATGTACATACATCTGCACTGTGCCCTATGTATTTACTTAATATAATGTTTGGTGTATGGTTTTAGCTGTTTTTTATTACAAAAAATACAAAAATTTTTAGTATATAATTTTACAGTTTTTATGTCAAAAAATTTCGGAAAATTTGCTAATTTGCGAGCTTCTGGACCATTGCCGGCCACCGTTTTTGTAATTTTCGGAGTTTTGAGCTCCAATTTTACGTTCGATGCTGCAGCGGTGGAAAATAAGCATGTTTTTGACCGAAAAAATGCTAATATGTGTCGTTTAATTTATGTGTCAATTAAGTGCATTTTAACACATTTCAAAAAAATCGAAAAGTCATTCCCCCCCCCCCCCGAAATTTTTTTTGGCTACGCCACTGTTCATAAACGTTGTTTAACTTTAGACTCGGTTTAAAACGTTCTTTTCAAATAAATAAGACATGACAAAAATAAGCAATGGAACATTTTGCCGGTAAAAACACCTAGGGGTGGTACTGTACTTACGCCGTCACTTGGTTTAGGTAAGCATTAGATTCAAGTGCGAACTAGAAATTGGATTCTTGCAGCTTCAAGAGGTACTATGTATCAAGAGTAAATACATACTAAGAAGAGTATGACACTCTTCCTATCATGGCTTGGGGTTTGCGTCAAATGCGGAGCTCAAAATAACACTTTTTTGTATGGTTTGCAGGGAGTGAGGGGTACCAGCCCCTCATTTCATAACAACGTACTCAACTAAACAGGTACGGAGTAATTTGGTCCAATGCCGGATCCGAGGTTGTTTTTGGATCCGAGGTAAATTATTGCAATAGTGCAGCGTAGGTAAATATTTTGGGCCCTGTTATTCAACATTACAATTCTTACAATGGTAACAATTGGAAATTTTACAAACGTTACAATTGCTATGTAAGATTTTAAGATTTTACAAGAGCTACAGTTGTTACAACTAGTTTGAGCAACTGGACCCATCTGGTAACCAAAACTTCACCAAGAAATAAAGCCCCCGCCTTGAATAAAACCCCCGTTTCGACCTTCACGAAAAATAAAGCCCCTGCCTTGAATAAAGCCCCCACCTTGAGTAAAGCCCCAGTTTGGAATTTCACGAAACAATGAAACACGGTACCCCCCTCTCAAAACCGTACATAGTCTCAAAATTGGGGGGTGCCTATTTTAGTGTCTTGAACAGAAAAGACCGTACCATACCTAAACACCGTACAAAAAAGCCTTTTTTGCGCTTTGGACGCAAGCCCAAAGTCCTAATATGTATGGAGAGCGTAAATACTCTTGCCATTATGTACTCTTGGTATGTTGTTGGTAAGTGGTAAATGGTAAGTTTAAATCTGAATACTCGTCCTTATGGTTGGTTGGTTTATTTAAGAATAAATCAAATCAAATAGGCCAAATCAAATGAGCCAATTTTTTTACAAAGAAAGTTTCGCTAAGCCCCAGTTTGTATACACAAAATTAGACAATACAGTTCTGTCAATGCTTCACAACAGCATATTCTTAAGGACAAGTATTATTCATTTTTTAGCCTGGTTCATACTTGACCTTAAAGCCATTGGGACAGGGACAAGGACAACTTTCGTTCAGCTATGTATTGTGCAGCACTGACAGAATCGTTTAATCTAAGTTTTAGAATACAAAATAGACTTGACCTCAACTTCCTTCTTGCAAAAATTGGGTAATTTGGCTACGTCGTTTTTTTGGTACTCCTTAAGCCTGTTGCATACTCGTCCTTATGCTTGTCCCTATCAATTTGTCCTTAAACAGTTACACGAAAACTACATGGCCAAAAGAGTCAATTTTTTGCACAAAAGAAGTTGAGGTCAAGTACAGTTCGTATACAAAGATTTACACGTAACGATTTGGTCAAAGTTCCACAATGGCTGAAAAAATTGTTCTTGTCCTTGTCTCTGTGTTCTTAAGGACAAGTATGATCCGGGCCTTAAAGACCAAGTGACAGGGACAAGGATAAGAACAAGTATGAAATAAGAACTCACCCAAAACAGGCAAACTCCAGCCAAGGGCAGTGCTGACCACCATTGCATCGTACACTGCAAAATATTACTATTAAGCCTCCTGAAATAAATATGCAAATTAGTTTATTATTAGCTAACACTAGCTTGCACCAAAAAGTTATATAATATACGTTGCGAGTAATTATGGATCGCAGGTATTCCTTATTAATCTGAGGATATTCAAGCATTTTAATTAGTTTAGGCGCATTTTAGTTGAAGTTTCAAAGCTTGACTTTAACATAGCACCGACAAACTGTCTGAGTATAGTGCATACATCAAGCCAAATGCTAAAACCGCTTTTTATTTTAATAAAACTAAACATCACAGCAAAAAATTCAACACAGTTATAATTATGTACTAACGACTGAGGCAAGACTAAAATCTGACAAGAAATGTTGCACCTCTGGAGAAAACGAAACATGATTTCATTACGAAAAGAATAGATTTTGACTATCAAGGGTACAGCAAGTAGTCGCAGCAGCCATGCCACTAAAATGAGTTAGTGGCGTATCTATTTTTTTGCAGAGTTTAGTAAATATTTGTAAACTAAAGTCTGATCAAAAATTGCTGGACCCTTAAGGCCTATTCACACGAGGGCGCATGAGCGGGCGCATTGCATGGCGTACGCCATGGCGCACACGCACACTTGCCTACTGCATTGTGTGAAATAATGCAGCAGGCTGTGTGAAAATAGAATGCCCCCGCTCACACAATGCACACAAGCACAGTGCACACAATGCACACAATGCAGTAGGCAATGGTGCGTGTGCGCCCGCTCATGCGGCCTCTCATGCGCCCGCTCATGCGCCCTCTCATGCGCCCTCTCATGCGCCCGCTCATGCGCCATGGCGTACGCCATGGCCTACGCCATGCAGCAAAATGAGCCCTGTGTGAATAGGCCTTAAGACAATACAAGACTGGTGGTGCTATTTTTGTGATTACTGGCTGTACTCTTGATGCTTGCAATTCGTTCTTTTTGTAATGAAATCGCGTTTTTATTACGTCGCAGGGTCCAACATTTTTTGGTCAGACGTTACATTTCAGCAAAGCAGAGACCTGCTGGTTTGAAATTTCAATTGAGCTAAGACCAAGGTTCAAGAAAATCAACTAAATTCGTTACGAATCAGACTATAACTTTTGGTAATGAATTCATGAATTCATGTGCTATGTAATCATATGAAAGCGTACGTAAAACCATGATTTAGTAACACGTTGTGACATTTACCCCGAGAGTTCATTAAAGATAAGCCGGTAGTGAGCAGGGATATAAGCGTAGAATGATATGCAAATTCGATTGTGCAATATGCTAATGAGCTGAGAACGCACAGAAGTTGTAGTAATCAGGAAGTCCAAGCCAATATGCAAATTAGGTACAACTTTCGTGGGTAAGTATACAGTTTATATGATGCAATCAACAGAGCAGAAAATGTAAGTTATAAGATTCTAAGCACTACACTACAAGTCAGACAAGAACTGAAAGTTTGTAACTGTACTTGGTAACCTAATGTTGATTCATAGTTACAGCCGTGTAATTTGTTTCACAGAATAAATTACGACAATCATACTATTATTAAGGACGTATGTTAGTAACAATTTTGTGAGCATCTTGCATTAGATTTCCGCAAAAACTCATTTTTAAGCGACTAAATGACTAAATTAAACTAAGGTCTGACAAAAAATAGTTAATACCACTTAAGAAAACAAAACATGTGGTTTAATTATGTAAAGAATAGATTTTAACTATCAAAAGTACAGAATACCACCTTCTAGATTGAGTATGAATGAAAGACAAAAGCGTTCCTTGTTGAAAAAATAATTGAGATTTCATTCATAACGCTTCACAAATCAATACATGCCATAGTAGGTATATTCAAAGCAAGCGACAATTCATTAATAAATTATGACATGACGAGCAAAGTCATTTCCATAATAAACATGAAAGGTAAAATTGACACAAACAACTTAAGTTGCAGCGTAAAAATAAGGATCGACAATTAGCTTTTATGTCAATCAAGTGTACTAGAATGAAACCTGTTTAATTAATGATTCAGCAAAGACGAAGTAGCACACTGACATTAGACAATTCGGTCCGAACTGAAGTTCTTAAGTTTCTTAAGATCGTTCTTAAGTTTAAGGCTCGATTCATACAGCCGTTTGTCCGTGCAAAATTACAAAATAACCACGCCACAACAGTGTTCAAGATCAGATTGTGGCATGATTATTTCGTAATTTTGCCTTACGCTTGTTATTTGTTATTAACCATTTATTTTTTAACTAATCCCGAACAAGTCATCTAATCTGATTGGTTATTCCAAACACTGCGTTTTGATTGGTTAAAGTGACTGGCTGAAATTCACAAAATATGTTTACGTAAATCCAGTCCAGGTTCAAACACATTTATCGCAAGAAATGCACATCGAATTTTTGCACATCGAATTTTTCGTTGCATAGATGCACAGGGTAGATAGGGGTGGTGTCCACCCCCCCTTATCAGAAATGAGTCCTACAAGTTTTTCTAGCTATCGCCGGAAATCAAAGAAAACCAGGACAACCCCCTTTGCCGATTGTTCCCGTGCATCTGAGGCCGGAAGATATTCATTTTTTTCTCAGGGGAGTCGGAAATTTTGACTTAGACGGTGGGTGGGCACCCCCCACTTTCATGCCCCCCTCTTGTGAGGGGCGAACAGTGCCCTATTCCAAAAAATGCAAATTTTTTTGCTATTAGCGAAAAAAACAGAATTAGGAACCACTTTAATTATTCAATCACTTCTGCGCATCTCAATTTTCCTAAATTGCACAAAGTCCGAGCATTGGCTGGGTTTTGAATTTTTGATCCGCCGCCACAGACTGGGTCTGCTTCCCAATGACAACGTTGTGACAGGACTGTCATGCCTAACTACATGGCCACCGGCTCGCTTCACTGGGCTATCCTCGTGTCGTGAAGTAACCGATTCTGTGAAACATAAACCCGGCAGATTTCATTTGTATGAGAAAGTGCTAATTGTTGCTTTTAAGCAATATTATGAATGAAAGGGTTAAAAGGTTCAGAATGTTCATTCTGAAAGGGAATGAAAAAGCTAAAAGGTTTAATTCGAAAAGACCGTTTCATAGTCAACCAAAAGTTACCTTTTGTAAATTCCTGCCCTACAGATTTCTTAATCAGCCTTTTTCCTGGTACAATAAACCACACCTTCCCACAAAAAGTCAAACTATAAATGAATAAACAAAAACATTACGTCACCACGACACGAGATGCAATTTAGGCCAAATAGTTTAGGTCAAGCCGAAGCAGGCAACAACAGCGAGTCAGTGAAATGAAAAATGTTAAGGCTAAAAGCTGAGCGGGTCTGAAACGCGTGAAATAATTACGAAATTAAGAGGCGTGTTGAATTATTCAGAAACACCAATTTCAAAAGGTCCCCAAGAGTTACCCACCACCGTTTGGCTATTAATAGTGCCGCCTCAAATTCTAGGTCACTAGGGACCCATTAGGATACGCCTAAATCCAGCAGCCAATCAAATTAGGTCACCTTCAAGTAAACACAACTGGTGTATTTCACAAAAGCAGTTTTACTAAACCATGGTTTTACGCACGTTTTCATGATTTTTACATGATTTCATTACTATGTCCCCTGATTTGTTACGAATATCGTAAAATTTACCATGGTTTTATGTAGCTCAGTTGAAATTTCAAACCTGCAGCACAGCAAGTCTCTGTTTAGCTAAAATTTTAATAGAGCTAAAACCATGGTTTAAAAAAATCTACGAAATTCGCAACGAATCAGGGGCCCGTTGCACAAAAAAATATCAGTTATCCGTTATTAGTTAGCAGTTATCAGTAAAAAATTATCAGTTATCAGTGTAGCGTTGCAGGAAGTTTATCAGTTATCAGTTATCAAGTATCAGTTATCAGTATCAGTGCTGCACAAGAACACTGATAACTGACAACTGATAAATTATCAGTTAACTGTAAAAAACGTAGAAATTAGAGTTAATTTGACTGTTTTTTCAAAATTTTCTTCGTCATTATATTCATTTTTCTTATGAGCATTGATTTAGAAGCATATATTTTCACATTTGAATCAATTTTTGTATCACTTATACAAAGAAAATGCTGTGTGGCTGGCACACTATATGAAACACACTGGAACACTGAATCAGTTTTCATCCCAAATATGGGACCAAAGTATGAAACATTTAGGCAAAAAGCGGCAAAATTTCAAGAAAATTCATTAAAACATCGTTTACAAACAGTAAAAGTAACTATAGTTGCTTGAAAATGCTGATAAATAAAATTTATCAGTGAACGAACACTGATAAAAAATTGGCTGAAATTAAGGGTGTGTTTTGCTTGTGGCTGATAAATAAGATAAATAAATAAGATAAATAAAAATTAAATAAAATATTAAAAAATAAAATAAAAGATAATTGATAACTGATAACTAATAACTGATAACTGATAATTATCAGTTATCAGTAAACGCCGTGCAACGCAGTTTACTGATAATTTACTGATAACTGATAATTTATCAGTAATCAGTGTTTGGGGCAGCTTCCTGGGGCCCGATTTATCAAAACATCAAATGTTCGTCGTTGAAAAAGCAAATGTTCGTCGTTGAAAAACAAATGTTCGTCGTTGAAAAACACATTTTCGTCGTTGAAAAACAAATGTTCGTCGTTGAAAGTTCGTCGTTGAAATTGTTCGTGGTTGAAAAATTTTTCAACGACGAGCTTTGGTTTTTTAGAACATTATAATGTGTATAGAGTTTGTTTTTACGCGGCGGCGGCTGAAGCCGCCGCGTATATACTATATTGCAAAAGCTAGATTTGCACGTATCTATTCTCGCTGTGTATATTTGCACTGTAGACGTTTGCAGGTTTGCAAGACATTAAAAGTGTGTGCGTGTGTGTGCATGTTGCGTGCTGAATATATCTTTCAATCTCAGCGTTTAAAACTACATCGATATTCGATACCTATGCTGATCATCAATATTGCTGTAGACATGCAATGCGCATATTGCATGTATATAATTAAAGCATATGATTAATAATTGCGCACAGGCTCGGCCACTCATTTACATGTCTATCAAGTGGTTCCAAAATGTGCATACAGCGCCCAGTAGCGACGAAACTTATAGAAACCTACCAGGTCTTAGGTTGTTTACATAAGTTAATTATCGAATATTTACCAAGATATGTTGAACTTGACATTGGCAAACCATGCTTTGCCAGTTGCCACGGCTGTGCATTTTTTTTGTGTAGGATTATGCCAACGTCGGCAGGGGCTGAGCTACTTAGACTTCGCAGCTCACATTAGCAAGCAACACGCTATCTCTAACATGCGGTTGAATACTAGTCTTGAGTCTTCAGTCTAGTATCGAATTAGTCTTCACTTTGAAATTGCTCATTTTGAGCGGTTTTTGCTGCAAAGTGCTAAGTTATTAGTTTTTAACTAAAACTAATTAACTAACTGAAACTAACTTTTTAGAAAAAATTGACATGAAAGAGAAACATTTTGTAGTTTGACATTTTAGAAGTGCTGGCTTTGAAAATTTTTGTGCCGCGTTTTATATTAGTAGAATATCCTCGGCACTGTAAGCTTGCCGGAACAAAATCTGTCTACAATTACTTTAAACTTACTCGCAAAACGTGCTTGTTATTAGTTATTAGTTAGAAAGAATAAACTTGGGTTTGGTTTACGCTGAGAAATGTAACTGCAATTGCAACTCGATTCCGTGTTACAGTACAGTGCAATAACCCTACTTATACTGCACGCTATACTCGAATCGATTTACAAGTCAGTTATAGCACTGGCTATAACCCATACTTAGCCAATGAAAATGCATTGTTTGTGGCTATAACCAAGGCATACGTTTGGAATAAAACTTTATTATACCATTAATATTATTGAACTTTAAAGTAAGTAAAAACAACACTGAAAGCACTGTAAAATATAAAAATTTTACTTGATCGCATAAAAAAACATTTTAAATAAATGACTGAATGTATATAACCCCTTTTTTGCTCCTACTTTAACCGAATCAGATAATTTATATCAGAAATGTATCGTAAACGTCTCAAATTTTTATTTCTGTTTAGGCTTTGTCTTAGCTTCGTGGGAAAATTTGGCTTAAAAAATCAGATTATTTCAACTTCTGCTTGCTTATGATGAAATAGACGCTAACGAAAATGCTTGAAAAACTTTTTATTAAAACTTTTTGCTTTATTTTTTCTATTTCTTTATTCTTAAAAATTTATTCTTTATTTTTAAATATAAAAACATACTGGATTCTCAAGTTATTTTTGAAAAATGAAAATGCGATATGACAATTTTTATCCAGATATTATGGCCGCATTTAATACTTTCTCTAAAATAGTAACACAGAAGTCTCACAATCTAACCAGTACTCGCTCAGCAGAAGAGCTTGGTCTTGCTTCGTTACTTTGCCGGCTAAACGAACATACGGCTGCCATTGTGACTTTGCAATGACATTTACATATTAGTTGGGAATCGAACCACCCATCTCTGAATCTGCAGACTAGCGTTCTACCATTAAGTCTACAAGACCAGTTTTTAATTAACTTAATTCTGCCTGCTATGTCTCCTATCTAACTCAAACTCTCTAAAAAAGTGTAACACTTTTTTACCTTCACAAAAAAATTTCAACCTGAGAATTGAGTTTAGCTCATTTTTTCCAAACTTGAAATAAACGAGTCGTTAACAGCAAAAGTGACCAAAAAAGTGCTGGAGACCAAAAAAAGGTGGTCTTTGTCAAAGTGAAACAAGTGTTCGCACTGGGAGCTTTTTTGAAAGACCAATTCTGGCCACTGAGATTTTATCATTTTTGCTGTGGTTGTAAAAAAACGGACAGAAAAACATCTATTATCTTTGAATAAACTTTTATGTATTTTTTATTTAGAGTCTGACTATGTTTGCTTGACTGACTGTTTTTGTTTTTTAAAATTGATTAAAAAACATTTTTTTAAAATTCACAATATTTAAAAGAATGCGGTCCCCCCCCCCAAAAAAAAACAGACAACACATGGCTATTTTGGTGGCAACATTTACCCGATAAAAAAGTGTCATACTTTTCCGTTTATGTTTCCTTGATTCCACGACTGAATTTTGTTACAGTTACAATTTAAATTAACTGCCAATAAAACGGTATCGTTATTGCACAATTTGCGTCATAGCGCGCAACAGATTCATTATAACACAACCTAGACCCATTATAGCACAACATAGACCCATTATTGCACAACATAGACCCACTATATCAGCACCTAGACCATTATAGCACGACATAGACCCATTATAGCACAATTAACTCATTTTTAGCAAACTTATAGTATTTTATAGTGATACGCAGTTTACCATGACAGTCTTTCGCGAATTGTCATATTCCACTCATTCTGGCATAAATTTCATTGTCAGGGTTGTTAAAAACTGGAGTTAATTCGAAATTGCAGACAGTTAATCCCAGTCAAAACTCGGCCGTGCTACTTTGAGTCTTCGTGCTATAAATAAATCCTGACCTTATTAGTGCTATAACGACACTCGTGCTATAAGTAGACTGAGCCGATTCTACTATGACTGGGTCTCGTTATAGCACTCCTGCCATTATAGCACGAATGGGGTCAGGGTGGTGTTATGGCACAGCCGATCTCGTTACAGCTCAGCAAAATCTGCCGTGTGCTATAGCGAGACCTTTTTTATTGCAGTTGCTTACATTAGTGCTATAACGGAACCCAGTTCTCACAATCTTACATCTGACAATAACGCAAGCTGTGTAAAAGTCATAAAGAATGTAAATTGAGAAAAAGTTAGTGCCAGTGAAAGTTAGGCCACAACTTTCAAACCGCTGGGGAATAATTTAACCCTTTCTTTACTACCATGCTGGTGCAACTAATTAATCTAGCTGAAGCCATTATCTATTTATGGCAGAACGTTAACGCGATAAATTGAAATTTTAATGAATTTAGGGTCCTTTTACCCATTCATATATCATGCAAATTGACGGGACATTTTTTGTAGCCTGTTGGATACAAAACTCAGATTGGTAGTTAAGATTTCATGTATTTTCATGAAAAAACAGGTGATTTTGAAAACAATTTGTAAAAAAAATAAAAACTGACATCTACAATAGACCAGGAAAAAAATCAAGTTTACTGTTTTGTTACTTCATCCTAATGTACAAATTCTTATCCAAAAGTTATGGCGGCGTTTAATATTTCCTGTGGATTCTCGATACTCAGGCCTCAAAATGTGACCACTACTCACTCAGCAGAAATTTGTTGACTACGATTTTTTAACCAAACACCTACATGTTAAACATCTAGTGAATTTTGGCCTTATGTGCACGGTGCCACCCTAAAAAACTTCGAAACACATACTTCATTCACAATTTATGAACTACTCAGTTATAACTTAGAGCTATTCAAGCAACACAAAATAAAGAATGCTTGAGTTGTTGTTGTTGTTAGCTAATTTGCATAATATATAATTTATGCATATAGATACATGCAAGTTAGAAACGCCCAACAAACTGTCT
>JASANF010002384.1:0-48411 GCA_030248245.1 Trissonchulus sp. WLG1_4 | reverse complement strand
TACAGTCAACGTCACTAACAACTAACTGCAGTCACTGCTTTGACGTTGCATGTCCAAAAAATCAGAAACTTTTAATATCCTCTGTCTGCTTTACTTTCATCACCAACTGACAATAACTTTCCATGATTGCATCTAATGGAATACAACGGACCCTCCTTATCACACGGTTATGCATAGCAGGAATTCACACACCCCCCTGGCAACAAAATCATCGAAATCATAGCAATGTGACCCACCATCATGATAGACCATACCTAGCCCGTGTTTGCACCCAGCCCCTGGTAACTGCTGTATTTTGTCTTACTTACTTTTGCTGAGATTTTTATAAGCATTTATTTTGGAGGCTCCGCCGCCCACCCCTCTATCCCGCTTCTTACAAGAAACGTGACAACTGACCTGCATGAGATAAGTACCATATTTCCTCGAATAGAGCCCCAAGGTTTTTATTTTTTCGTGAAGATTCAAATGGCTGTTCTATTCAAGTGAGGGGTTGTATTCAAGAGAGGAGCTTTATTCGAGGAAACTACTTATATTTATAAAACGGTATTTATAAACCTAATCCCATTTCAAGTTTACCTTGCCAAACATGAAAAATCCCAGTAAGCTGTCCAATTGGTTGCTTTGTAGGACACTGAAGTCCTATGGTAGTGATAAGGATGGGCCACTGCGCCGTAACAAAGTTCTGATTTTTGCATAGGCTCAGTTATGAACTTGTCCAAGCCCCAGAAATTGTCGTTAAGCCTAAACTTTAAAAGTTATGAATAAATTTAGTCTGTTTTAATTTCGAGGTTTAAATATCTGTATGTACAAAAGTACGTACTATGTATATGTATGTAGGTACAATGACCAAAGGTTGCCAAATCGAAAACTCTTGAATCGTTTTGAAACAACGTATTCACAGAAAAACTAGTGTTAGGCAGTGCGATTAAAAAAACTTTCCAACTCGACACTAGAAATACAGCTAACAATATTTTTTGCTGATGGCTAGTTAGTGGCATACAGAGTCCATCTTGTATGAAGTAAACATATTAGCAGATCTAGTGAAATGGTTCAAACAGTTTTATATTTCAGTATAATATTGTAATTTCACTAGTATAATAAATAAGACGCAGCATTTAAATCAACTCTCATTTTGGACAGGTTTAATTCGACTACGTCATACTACGCAAAACTTACAAAAAGTTGGTTTCATAATCTGCAAGTTGACAAATGTCAATCATCATTGGTAAATGGGCATTTGGATGAAGCTCTTGGCACAATTTTTCAGCATGTTCGTATCGTATATGCGTAAAATTTTTGCATTCGACACAAAAACGTTTATATGGAATCAGTTCATTTTTTGGCAAATAATAGCAAGCTCTATCTCCTCTGATAAAAGGTTCTGGACACTTTTTGGTGGTGTGTGGGGGACCTAAATGAATATGTATATCAACACTATTATCCATAATAACAAGAGTAGATAATAGGAAGAGTATGACACTCTTCCTATTATCCCTTCGGGCGTGCGTCCAGTGCGCAGCGCGAAATAGCCCGTTTATGTACGGTTTTGAGGGGGGGTGCCCCCCCCCCCCTCATTTCAAGACACTAACAAGGACTTTTGTTGATGTGCTGAAATGAGGGGGGTGCCCCCCCTCAACTAAAGACGGGGTACTGAACTGAGGGGGGGGGGGTAGCGCAAGTGCTTAGTGTCTTGAAATGAGGGGGGGGTACCCCCCTCAACTGAAGACGGGGTACTGAACTGAGGGCGGGTACCCCCACCTCAGTTGAGTACGGGGTACATATCGTTTTGAGGGGGGGTACCCTCCCTCAGCTGAGTACGGGGTCTTCAGTTGAGGGTGGGGGTACCCCCCCCCCCTCAAAACCGTACATAAAAGGCCTTTTCGCGCTGCGCATTGGACGCGCGCTGCCAGGCATAATAGAGAGAGTGTCATACTTTTCCTATTATGTACTCTTGATAATAACAACGTGTGTTTTAACATTTCATTCATAAACTTGCTTCAGAGCAAAAATTAGCGCTACTTACTTACTTAGCGCAACGTTACTCAATTTAAAAAAAAACTTCATCACTTTACTTACAAACAGCATCGCTGTCTAGTGTCTA
Organism: Trissonchulus sp. WLG1_4; assembly: GCA_030248245.1. Classification (NCBI taxonomy): domain Eukaryota; kingdom Metazoa; phylum Nematoda; class Enoplea; order Enoplida; family Ironidae; genus Trissonchulus; species Trissonchulus sp. WLG1_4. Next base: position 46,310 of record JASANF010002384.1, on the reverse strand, counting down.
TTCAATTCCGCATGTCACCCTTTAGTATATACTTTATATTATAATGTTTATTTAACGTATCAGCAAAAAACAACTCACACATATCTCGTTTTTTGCGAGAATTTTTCTCGTGAAACTTCTCCATTTTTTCAATGTGCAGTTTGTACAACCTCTTGGATTGTTCCAGCTTTTCAAGCAATAATGCCTTAAATACGCAATTTACAACCCTATTTCAAGTAGGTTTGCACAATTATTACACTTTAATCAAACATTGTTAGTTAGTCTCTATGGCTACACGTTTGGGTACGCAAAGTAATAGTCATTCCAATAAAGTGCTTCTAATTAGAAATTTTGGACTTATGAGTGAAATTCATTTGCAAGTTGTGATTGTGATTACAGATGTCATTTATTTTTTAGGAACATAATATGCACGTTTGACTTGTGCAGGAAAAGTGCTGGCTGTGCGAGCTTACCAAACAAAGACCCTGCAACTTTGCAGCAACCAAAACGTGACTCTTTAAATTCTGGCCGAAAAATTTTGAACATGGTGACAAGACCAAAGATGTTCTTTCATTTTTAAGAGAACAAATTTCAGCCATCATGATTACAGCGTGTAGCTGCTAAACTCACGCAACATGTTTTTCTGTGCAGTGAACGTCAGAATTTAGTAAAATTGTCTTATCAGTCAGTGATAAAAACCTACCACTACTTCTCCAAAAATACCCCAGAGCATTCTAGTTTTCCAGTACGGATTGCAGTTGCAGACAGTTACTTGCGGAAAAGGAGCACCGCTCAGCATCTAAATATTCCTTTAAAAGTTCCCTCTATGTACGACCTTTTCATGCCCAGATGAGCATACGGCGTTATACATAATGAACAATCTGGGGCTAGAAATCTCGACTATATCACCCTAGTTGACGAATCTGTAAACTGTTTTTTGAAATTGTAGATTTTCGTATTTAATCAGGGAATGTTGAATCGCAAATATTGCAAGACTTTTTGTCTGGTTGCAAGTTTTTGCTAATATTAACTTCAAATCGCTCAGTTTTGAGCTAGAAGGTCATTAATTTCTGAGCTTAGTGTTTTCTATAAACAAAGTAAAAAAATCATTCATACCGTTGGCGTAACACTTTTCGGGTGGTTAAAATAGTGATTGGTCAATTTGGCTGTATAATAAATGTAGCAACCAAATGTGGCCACAAATATACACAAAAACATTGGCTTGCTCCATTTAAACCTCCAGATGTGAAGCTAAAACAGTAGCAAGGCAAATAAAGCTTTGCATTTGTCATGAAAGAGAGATAGAGGACTCCTAGTGCCTTAATATCCAAAATTGGATTTAACGGATTAGATTTAAACTAATTTTTCTAATAGCGCAGCACAAAGTCAAAATAGCCGGCTGAAATTTTGCCCCACATGGCTCACATACGGTACCTCAATTTGTACCAAATTTCAATAAGTTACGTTTAACTGACGCTGCGTTATTGACGAAATAAAGTTGAATCTAATCCGATAAATCCAATTTTGGATAAAAAATCTAGATGACAGTTATCAGCATCCAAATGACCCAGGGGGAATTGAAACACACATTACTGAATCTGCAGATCAGAGCTCTGCCATTTAAGGGGGCGCTCCGGGAATCGGAGGTTACATCGAAAATTGACAAAAAAATTGGCAAATGTCAAACTTTACTATACATATATGTACTATTGCACAAAAGAACACTGGAGGCAAAATTTCAAATCACGTGATCATGTCACGTAACTCCCAGAGCACCAAACGTGAGTGAATTTTCGGCAAACGATAACTCTGCTTATGCTTTGCGTATAGTCACACTTTATATACCAAAATGTAGCTTATGTACTTTTCTAGTTGAACATTATTTTGGTTTTTAACATTTATGTCAGGTTTGGATAAAAAAATGTCATTATGTGTTTTCGAAGTCGAACTCTGGGCAAAAAAATTCATATAAAAAAATCTCTAAGCTTTATTTTAAACAAGCCCAATCTGCGGCAAAACCTGCAGTAAGTATTAAGCAACACTTTCAAGTAAACTGACCAGTGGGTCAGCTAAAACCTGTTGTGCAGCAATTATTTTACTTCAAATTGTGTAATATAAACGATTGGCGCAGTTTTTCTTTCGAGCAAACTGTGTATGCAAAATATTGAATGTGTTTTTCCCTACAACATATTGTGTAAAAACAAGCTAGAAGTCTCTCAAACGAAAAAATGATGTATCATAACACCATTCTAATTCTAAAGTCATAAACTGCGTCTTTTGATTAAGGAGTCTATTAAATCTATTTCTAGTCTGCAGGTATCTTTCAAAGGAAAAAGTAAAACTATACCTATCAATAAAACGCAGCGATCAAAATTGGAAAAAGCATCGCGGTCATAGGCTAAGGCCAACATGAAATGCCTTGAATAATTAACGAAAAGTGAAATCCTTAAGATGCATATTTATTCCTAGCTTCTGGGAAAATAAATATAAGGCAAAAGACAAAACTTATTAAAAACTGCCAATTAATAAGTTTAAAAAAGTTGCCGAAACCTGGGATCGAACCATGAACCTTTAGATCTGCAGTCTAACGCACTCCCAACTGTGCTATTTCGGCTTGCTAATAATCGTTAAAAGTCAACATGACAACTGGTGCTCTGTAATTACAAGCGTAAGATAACATCAACAGCTTTATTAAGATTTCGGTTCATCGATAATGATTTCGTTGATCAATATATATTTTCAGAATGTACGTTGAAATCAGTTTAGTGTAGCAATGTTTGAGTTATTATTATTGAAAGCTTGAGTCTGATGCTAAGTTGTAGGAACCGGTTGGTTCAGACGGCAGCGCTTTGGATTAATAATCTGAGGACAGATGGTTCGATTCCGTCCCTTAACTTTTTTGAAGCTGCTAATTTCATCAACGTAGCGTTGCGCTGCAGATAGCTGTGTTCTACTGAGCTCCCAGCCTTCCAGTGTAACTTACACTGTAATTCTAGGTGACACACGCACATACATATTGGAGCTGAAGTAAAACATGCATACAGACAAATTTCTTGCACAGTTTAGTGTTATACTGCCAAAATCAAAGTTAAAGACCTGTTGTGCTGTGGCACAACAGGAAAAACTAAAAAACTTGTTCAACTGCGCAGAGCCTAAGGCTATAATTGTGCAAAAATGTGTAGAAAAATATCTTACCAGCATTTTATAATCGAATGCCGAAAAATTGGTTTTGTATTCACACAGCCTATATTTGTGTCTGCTGCTTCTGAAAATGGTTTCTTGTGCGATTTTTTTGCACAGAACGCAATGAAATTGTTTTGATTTTTCATGACGACTAATAAAATCTACGTATCGTCTGTTTGCAAAACCTCAAAAAGCGTTGATGCACTGGCTTACTTGCTGAATTTGTGTAAAAGTCGAATAAAATCAGTAAATTGTCCAATTTTTTCCAAATTTTTTGCTATGAAGATATGCACGTCAAAACATCAGAAATAGTATTTTGAGGAACTTTCCTACAAGAATGATAGGTCATTTTGGCTGTTTTTAAAAAATACGGCCCAAATCCTTGATTCCCGGAGCGCCCCCTTAACACGATGCCGGTCTTTTTAAATTTTTGAATTCTTTCTATTTGTAATTTTTATAACTTTCGTTAGAAACATCACCTAGTGGTCATGCTTAGATGGATCGGTTCCTACTGACGTGAACTATGCGTTTATGCAATAATATTCAGGACGTAAAAATACGTCCACGTCGCCAAAATTATGGATTATTTAAACAAAATGTCAGGACGTAATTTTACGTCCAACTAAGGGCGCAGACTATGACGCAACAGCTGCTGCAAAAGTCATGCAGGTCTCGCATTTTTAAGAATAACTGTTTTGGAACCCCTGACAACCAACAAAAGCAAGACCTTAAAATTTCAAAAAATTTTGTCAACAACCGCTATTGACTCGGAAAAAAACTAGCAACTGATATACAATTTGCTCTCTCACAATTGTGAATAAAACTAAAGATGCAACGTTTATTCCTGCCGCCACCTCAGTGGCGGCAGGACTTTATATTGCTTTTCGTTTTCTAATTACATGTGAGCATTGTTCTTGCATCAAAATACAATTAAAGTTTATATAGTAAGCATAGGCCTTTGTTAAATTTTGAATAGAAGTTGTGAAATGTTTTGACTTGAGTTTTGAAATGTTTTGACTTACTTTGATTCGTCCTTTTTTTGCCGAAAAGTGCCCATCTGGGGAGGGGGGGGGGCACGACGAGGTATTTCTCACTAATAATTTACTAATTGTTCCGTTTGTAATTTAATGCTTTTAATAAATTAAACTACAATGTTCGAGAACTAATCAAATAATAAAAAAAGTTTTCGGGATGTCCTTATACACACATAAGTATGTTGTACCTAGTACTATCAGCAAGAGTACATAATAGGATTACTAGTCTGTATGTACTCTTTGCTATTAGTTAGTTGCTATTAGTTATGTTCATAACGGACCACATTATAAGTGTCTAAATATAAATTTTACATATTTTAAAAAACCGTCACACTTGTATTGTGTACGAAAAGTTGTTTAAATGTAAATGTGTGAAACAAACCTAGAGAAGACAAGCTCTTCTGATGAGTGAAAAGGGGTTACATTGTGAGGACTGAGTGTCAATCTTCCAGAGGAAATATTAAACGCGGCCATTATTTGTGGATAAGTGCTTTTCAATCCTAATTTCTGCACACATTTACTGCTGAGTTTTTCTAAAGCCTTACTGGTAAACGGGGTCTTTAATTCAAGAACTACGTGCTGTAAATTTGTTACTTATGTTTTTTTACAATACAAATTTGGTTGGGAAACAACGAGAAAACGGGGCATAGGACGGTTTTTCAACTAAATATCCACTTTCAATAAAAAATTATTAGTAAATTTTTTAACATTCTGAAAAACAGTTTTAAAAATCATTACCTAAAGAAATTTCAAAAATACTTGCAAGTTCCTTGGAAGAAAAGATTAAACTTTTTTTCACAAATGCTTAACAAAAAATAAAAAAAATGTTCTCGTTCGGAATCGAACCCGGAACCTCTCGCACCAGAAGCGAGAATCATACCTCTAGACTAACGAGCCACAACTTGGGAAAAATTTAGATAATATGCACTAGTGATACACAAGATTTAATTATACCGCAACCGTTCATGCATTATGGGTTCATGCATCAGGTAGTACCGTAGTGTAGACAAATAATTTTGTTTAATCGAACTTCGAAATTTAGAAGAAGCAAAAACAGCTTCAGAAGAAATTATTGATTAAGTGATAAAGAGCTTATTTTCAGTTTTGGCATCAGTAACAAAGTATGGTAACAAAAATCGGTAATTGTAACAAAGATCGTAAAAAAGGCAAAATATAGGGGAGCGCGTAAAAAAAAGTAGTTCTGCTGGAACAGGTGCTCTGCTGATTAGCTCCATAAAGTTTTGTTGTTTTTTACATGCCGTGTTGTTATCAGCGACCGGTTGGCTCAGTTGGTTGAGCTTTGGATTAAGAATCGTGATGTTAGTGGTTCGATCCCACTCCGGCGCTTTCAGTTTTGCAGTTCGATGCGAGAATTGAGTCATGGCTGAAAAGCTAACTCTCAAGTTAGGTAGATGCATAGGTAGAGAAAAGACGGGAGGTATGTACCTGCCTTTCTAGTGTTAATTTACACTGCAAAATTGACGTACCCGAAATAACGTAGGAGAATGAAAATCTGATTATAGTATATATGCGGCACCTGAGGGGGCCGCGTAAAAACACTATCTAGCGGAGCTGTAGGTACAAGTATGGGTTATGGCACTGGTTGGAGTGCTATAAGTGATTTATACGCATGTTTCTGTGAAACTCCGAGTGCAGGAGCACGAGTGCGCGAAGCGCACGGGTGCACCTGCACGAGGGTTTCACACATGCGTATCAATTACTTTTAGCACTACCACCAGTGCTATAAGTGACTTGTAAATCGATTCGAGTACAGCGTGCAGTATAAGTAGAGTGCACGCTGCAGAGTGCAGTATAAGTCTGGTTATTGCACTATACTGTAACACTGAATCGAGTTACAATTAATGATATGAAAATACAACTTACGGTAGCCATTTGCTCTCTCAAGGAAAGTCTAATAGATCCACGCGACTTCATTGCGGTACTGTTAAATCTCCAAGAGACGAAGAAATATATCAGCAAATCATTTTTGAGCTGCCGCCGCAAATAGTTAAGTGATAAATTCTAGGAGTTACATAAATACAAATGCGTACTAAATTTTAGCGTAAACTCTCAAGCTTAATGTTATTACATATGGTTTGATATGTAGTTACAAACATAAACAAGCTGCCACGCAATTGTTGAAAAACATTGTTAAGAACTGCAATGGGTGAAATACCTTAAGGGGGTAGTGTCGCGAAAGCAGTCGATTTTGCGTAACTGTAAAACATTTTTAGAAAAAGGTAAGACATCGTTTTTTATATATTTTGAAAATATATGTTGAGGCAAGTATTTTCGCCAAGTTTCATCAAAATTGATGCAGTATACTGTTTGCAGTGAGGTCGCAAAGTCGGAAAAATGACCTTTTAAAAACCTATTCACATTCGATTTTTTCGTCACAATTATCAACTTATTTGTTTAGTTTGTTTACATAGACTAAAAGGACATATATTGTAGTTTATGCACACAAACTTTAGTGAGTGGTTGCGGAGTAATACCTGTTTGAACTGTGAAACTGTGCGTAGACAGTGAAGTACTCACAGCAATAATGATAAATTGTGAAAAATTTAGACGCTTATTTTAAAATCAAAAGAAAAACGAACCTTCATTTTTCTTTTTCCTTATTTGGATGTGTGTGGAAAATATTTGCAACTTTTGAAGGCACCTGCAAATGTTTTCAGAAATGCATGGAACTTATGTGCAAATTCTGAAGGCACATGCAAGTGTGTTAAGGGTTGTGTATAACTTATTTGCAACTTCAGAAAGCACGTGCAAATGTCTTAAAAGTTGTGTGGAACATATTTGCAACTTCTGAAGGTTCATGCAAACGTCTTCAGAGTTGTGTTGAAAATATTTGCAACTTCTGAAGGCTTATCCAAATGTTCTCACAGTTGCGTGGAACTTAGTTGCAAATTCTGAATGCACATGCAAGTGTGTTCAGAGTTGTGTGGAAAATATTTGCAACTTTTGAAGGTACGTGCAAATGTCTTAAAAGTTGTGTGGAACTTATTTGAAATGTCAATGAGGTTCTGCTGGTTCTTTGCAATAATAAAAAGTTGTATAGAACTTATTGGAGACTCACTGCAACTTCTCAAGGTTCATACAAGTGTGTTCAGAGTTGTGTGGAAAATATTTGCAACTTTTGAAGGTACGTGCAAATGTCTTAAAAGTTGTGTGGAACTTATTTGCAACTTCTGAAGGTTCATTCAAACGTCTTCAGAGTTGTGTGGAAAGTATTTGCAACTTCTCAAGGTTCATACAAGTGTGTTCAGAGTTGTGTGGAAAATACAGTTATGTCATTATTTGAAGACAATTTTCTTTTCTTGTCTTGGAAAATTTCTTTCTTTTTATTTTCTTTCTTTATCAATTTCTTGCAATTTCCTTCTTTTTATTTTTCTTGGCGGAAAACGTCGGATTTCTTGAAAGACTAATGATTGATGAAACCTAGTGGATAAGTTTTGAAGTATACATACTATAGTTTGTGCGTGTACGTCTAAGCTAGTATTCGCGGTTTGGGGTCAATAAAGGTTAAAAGATCACGTATGTTGATTTGATGCTAGCCATCCAGCCGCACCAATAGCTTTCCAGACTACTATTTTATATAGTTACGTAAGGTTTGGCAGCTGGAAACTGGGATGTCCAAAATTTCTTTGAGTTTCTTTCTTTATATTTTTCTTGTTTAAGAAGAATTTATAAATTTCTTTCTTTTTCTTTTTCTTCAAGAAAATGCAAGATTTCTTTTTCTTGTCTTTTTCTTGTCTTTAAATAATGACTTAGCTGTATTTGCAACTTTTGAAGGTACGTGCAAATGTCTTAAATGTTGTGTGGAACTTATTTGATACTTCTGAAGGTACATTCAAACGTCTTCAGAGTTGTGTTGAAAATATTTGCAACTTCTGAAGGCTCATGCAAATGTTCTCACAGTTGCGTGGAACTTAGTTGCAAATTCTGAAGGCACATGCAAGTGTGTTCAGAGTTGTGTGGAACTTATTTTTTATGTCAATGAGGTTCAGCTGGTTCGTTGCAATAATTCAAAGTTGTATAGATCTTATTGGAGTCTCACTGCAACTTCTGAAGGCTCATGCAAATGTTCTCACAGTTGTGTGGAACTTATTTGGAACTTCTCAAGGTTTATACAAGTGTGTTCAGACTTCAGAGTTGTGTGGAAAATATTTGCAACTTTTGAAGATACGTGCAAATGTCTTAAAAGTTGTGTGGAACTTATTTGCAACTTCTGAAGGTTCATTCAAACGTCTTCAGAGTTGTGTGGAAAATATTTGCAACTTTTGAAGGTACATGCAAATGTCTTAAAAGTTGTGTGGAACATATTTGTAAATTCTGAAGGCTCATGCAATGTTTTCACAGTTGTGTGGAAGTTTTTTGCAACTTCTAAAGGTTCATACAAGTGTGTGCAGTGTGGTGTGGAAAATATTTGCAACTTTTGAAGGTACGTGCAAATGTCTTAAATGTTGTGTGGAACTTATTTGAAACTTCTGAAGGTACATTCAAACGTCTTCAGTGTTGTGTTGAAAATAATTGCAACTTCTGAAGGCTCATGCAAATGTTCTCACAGTTGCGTGGAACTTAGTTGCAAATTCTGAAGGCACATGCAAGTGTGTTCAGAGTTGTGTGGAACTTATTTGCAACTTCTCAAGGTTCATACAAGTGTGTTCAGAGTTGTGTGGAAAATATTTGCAACTTTTGAAGGTACGTGCAAATGTCTTAAATGTTGTGTGGAACTTATTTGAAACTTCTGAAGGTACATTCAAACGTCTTCAGAGTTGTGTTGAAAATATTTGCAACTTCTGAAGGCTCATGCAAATGTTCTCACAGTTGCGTGGAACTTAGTTGTAAATTCTGAAGGCACATGCAAATGTCTTAAAGGTTGTGTGGAACTTATTTGCTTTGATGTCATGAGGTTCAGTGGTTCTTGCAATAAGGCACTCAAAGTTTGAATGATGGAACTTATTGGAGATTCTGAAGGCAATGCAAGTGGGGTAGCAGAAATGTTAAAGTTGTGTGGAACATATTTGCAACTTCTGAAGGTTCATGCAAAGGTCTCAGAGTGTGTGAAAATATTTGCAACTTCTGAAGGCTCATGCAAATGTTCTCACAGTTGCGTGGAACTTAGTTGCAAATTCTGAAGGCACATGCAAGTGTGTTAAGAGTTGTGTGGAAAATATTTGCAACTTTGGAGGTACGTGCAAATGTCTTAAAGGTTGTGTGGAACTTATTTGCAACTTCTGAAGGTTCATTCAAACGTCTTCAGAGTTGTGTGGAAAGTATTTGCAACTTTTGAAGGTACGTGCAAATGTCTTCAGAAATGCATGGAACTTCTGTGCAAATTCTGAAGGCACATGCAAATGTTCTCACAGTTGTGTGGAACTTATTTGCAACTTCTCAAGGTTCATACAAGTGTGTTCAGAGTTGTGTGGAAAATATTTGCAACTTTTGAAGGTACGTGCAAATGTCTTAAATGTTGTGTGGAACTTATTTGAAACTTCTGAAGGTACATTCAAACGTCTTCAGAGTTGTGTTGAAAATATTTGCAACTTCTGAAGGCTCATGCAAATGTTCTCACAGTTGCGTGGAACTTAGTTGCAAATTCTGAAGGCACATGCAAGTGTGTTCAGAGTTGTGTGGAACTTATTTGCAACTTCTCAAGGTTCATACAAGTGTGTTCAGAGTTGTGTGGAAAATATTTGCAACTTTTGAAGGTACGTGCAAATGTCTTAAGCGCTGCGTGGAACTTATTTGATACTTCTGAAGGTTCATTCAAACGTCTTCAGAGTTGTGTGGAACATATTTGCAACTTTTGAAGGTACGTGCAAATGTCTTAAAAGTTGTGTTTATACTTATTTGTAACTTCTGAAGGCTCATGCAAATGGTCTCACAGTTGTGTGAAACTTATTTGCAACTTCTCAAGGTTCATACAAGTGTGTTCAGAGGTTTGCTGAAAATATTTGCAACTTCTGAAGGTACGGGATTTGCAATGTCTAAGTATGTGGAACTATTGCAACTTCTGAAGGTCATCAAAGTCTTAGAGTTGTGTGGAAAATGTTTGCAACTTTTGAAGGCACCTGCAAATGTCTTCAGAAATGTATGGAACTTATGTGCAAATTCTGAGGGCACATTCAAGCGTGTTCAGAGTTGTGTGGAACTTATTTGAAATGTCAATGAGATTCTGCTGGTTCCTTGCAATAATTCAAAGTTGTATAGAACTTACTGGAGACTCATTGCAACTTCTGAAGGCTCATGCAAATGGTCTCACAGTGGTGTGCAACTTATTTGCAACTTCTCAAGGTTCATACAAGTGTGTTCAGAGTTGTGTGGAAAATATTTGCAACTTCAGAAAGCACGTGCAAATGTCTTAAAAGTTGTGTGGAACTTATTTGCAACTTTTGAAGGTTCATGCAAAGGTCTGCAGAGTTGTGTTGAAAATATTTGCAACTTCTGAAGGCTCATGCAAATGTTTTCACAGTTGCGTGGAACTTATTTGCAACTTTTGAATGTACATGCAAAAGTCTTAAATGTTGTGTGGAACTTATTTGAAATGTCAATGAGGTTGAGTAGGTTACTTGGAATAAGTCAAAGTTGGATAGAACTTATTGGGCCCCAACTTCTGAAGGCTCATGCAAATGTTCTCACAGTAGTGTGGAACTTATTTGCAGGGGGGGGACTTCTCAAGGTTCATACAAGTGTGTTCAGAGTTGTGTTGAAAATATTTGCAACTTCTGAAGGCTCATGCAAATGTTCTCACAGTTGCGTGGAACTTATTTGCAACTTTTGAATGTACATGCAAAAGTCTTAAATGTTGAGTGGAACTTATTTGTAACTTCTGAAGGTTCATGCAAACATCTTCAGAGTTGTGTGGAAAATATTTGCAACTTTTGAAGGACCTGCAAATGTCTTCAGAAATGTATTGAACTTATGTGCAAATTCTGAAGGCACATGCAGCTGTTCAGAGTTGTGTGGAACTTATTTGAAATGTCAATGAGGTTCTGCTGGTTCTTTGCAATAATACAAAGTTGTATAGAACTTATTGGAGACTCACTGCAACTTCTGAAGGCTCATGCAAATGTTCTCACAGTTGTGTGGAACTTATTTGCAACTTCTCAAGGTTCATACAAGTGTGTTCAGAGTTGTGTGGAAAATGAAGGTACGTGCAAAGTCTTAGAAAGCATGGAAATTATTGTACTTAAAAGCATGTGTGGAACTTATTTGCAACTTCTCAAGGTTCATGCAAGTGTGTTCAGAGTTGTGTGGAAAATATTTGCAACTTTTGAAAGGTACGTGCAAATTCTGTTGACGTATGTGCAACTTCTGAAGGCACATGCAAATGTCTTAAAGGTTGTGTGGAACTTATTTGCAACTTCTGAAGGTTCATTCAAACGTCTTCAGAGTTGTGTGGAAAATATTTGCAACTTTTGAAGGTACGTGCAAATGTCTTCAGAAATGTATGGAAATTATGTGCAAATTCTGAAGGCACATGCAAGTGTGTTCAGAGTTGTGTGGAACCTATTTGAAATGTCAATGAGGTTCTGCTGGTTCCTTGCAATAATTCAAAGTTGTATAGAACTTATTGGAGACTCACTGCAACTTCTGAAGGCTCATGCAAATGTTTTCACAGTTGTATAAATCTTGTTTGCAAATTCTGAAGGTTCATACAAGTGTGTTCAGAGTTGTGTGGAAAATTTTGACTTTGAAGGTACGTGCAAATGTCTTCAGAAATGTATGGAACTTATGTGTAACTTCTGAAGGCACATGCAAGTGTGTTAAGGGTTGTGTGGATACTTATTTGCAACTTCAGAAAGCACATGCAAATGTCTTAAAAAATGTGTGGAACATATTTGCAACTTCTGAAGGTTCATGCGAAGGTCTTCAGAGTTGTGTTAAAAATATTTGCAACTTCTAAAGGCTCATGCAAATGTTCTCACAGTTGCGTGGAACATTTTTGCAAATTCTGAAGGCACATGCAAGTGTGTTCAGAGTTGTGTGGAACTTATTTGAAATGTCAAGGAAGTCTGCTGGTTCCTTGCAATAATTCAAAGTTGTATAGAACTTATTGGAGACTCACTGCAACTTTTGAAGGCCTTGCAAATGTTCTCACAATTGCGTGGAACTTATTTGCAACTTCTGAAAGTACATGAGTCTTCAAAGATGTGTGGAAAATATTTGCAACTTTTGAAGGCACGTGCAAATGTCTTAAAAGTTGTGTGGAACTTATTTGCAACTTCTGAAGGTTCATGCAAAAGTCTTCAAAGTTGGGTGGAATATATTTGCAAATTTTGAAGGCACTTGCAAGTGTCTTCAGAGTTGTGTGGAAAATATTGCAACTTTTGAAGGCTCATGCAAATGTTTCAAGTTGTGAACTTATTTGCAAATTCTGAAGGCACATGCAAGTGTTCAGAGTTGTGTGGAACTTATTTGAAATGTCAATGAGGTTTGCTGGTTCTGCAATAATCAAAGTTGTATAGAACTTATTGGAGACTCACTGCAACTTCTGAAGGCTCATGCAAATGTTCTCAAGTTGTGTGGAACTTATTTGCAACTTCTCAAGGTTCATACAAGTGTGTTCAGAGTTGTGTGGAAAATATTGACTTGAAAGCATGCAAATGTTTAAAACTTGTGTGGAACTTATTTGCAACTCTCAAGGTCTACAAGTGTTCAGAGTTGTGTGGAAAATATTTGCAACTTTTGAAGGTACGTGCAAATGTCTTAAAAATTGTGTGGATCTTGTTTGCAGCTTCTGAAGGTTCATTCAGACGTCTTCAGAGTTGTGTGGAAAATATTTGCAACTTTTGAAGGTACGTGCAAATGTCTTAAAAGTTGTGTGGAAAATATTTGCAACTTTTGAAGGCACCTGCAAATGTCTTCAGAAATGTATTGAACTTATGTGCAAATTCTGAAGGCACATGCAATTGTTCAGAGTTGTGTGGAACTTATTTGAAATGTCAATGAGGTTCTGCTGGTTCCTTGCAATAATTCAAAGTTGTATAGAACTTACTGGAGACTCATTGCAACTTCTGAAGGCTCATGCAAATGTTCTCACAGTGGTGTGCAACTTATTTGCAACTTCTCAAGGTTCTTACAAGTGGGTTCAGAGTTGTGTGGAAAATAAGGTTGAATGTTTAGAAATGTGGAACTTATTGAAATCTAGAAGTAGGTGTGAGGAAAGCACTCAAATGTCTTAATAGTTGTGTGGAACTTATTTGCAACTTCTGAAGGTTCATGAAAGGTCTTCAGAGTTGTGTTGAAAATATTTGCAACTTCTGAAGGCTTATGCAAATGTTCTCACAGTTGCGTGGAACTTAGTTGCAAATTCTGAAGCACATGCAATGTTTCAAGTTTGGAATTATTTGAAATGTCAATGAGGTTCTGCTGGTTCTTGAATAATTCAAAGTTGTATAGATCTTATTGGAGACTCACTGCAACTTCTGAAGGCCATGCAAATGTTTAGTGTGTGGAACTTATTTGCAACTTCTCAAGGTTCATACAAGTGTTTCAGAGTTGTGTGGAAATATTTGAACTTTTGAAGGTACGTGCAAATGTCTTAAGAAAGTTGTGTGGAACTTATTTGAACTTCTAAGGTTCATTCAAAGTCTTAGAGTTGTGTGGAAATATTTGCAACTTTTGAAGGCTCATGCAAATGTTTAAATTGTTGGAACTTATTTAAATTCTGAAGGCATGCAAGTTTAGGGAAATTGCGAATGGTTAAAGTGTGTGGAACATATTGCAACTTCTGAAGGTTCATGCAAAGGTCTTCAGAGTTGTGTTGAAAATATTTGCAACTTCTGAAGGCTCATGCAAATGTTCTCACAGTTGCGTGGAACTTAGTTGCAATTCTGAAGCACATGCAAGTGTGTTCAGAGTTGTTGGAACTTATTTGAAATGTCAATGAGTTCTGCTGGTTCCTTGCAATAATTCAAAGTTGTATAGAACTTATTGGAGACTCACTGCAACTTCTGAAGGCTCATGCAAATGTTCTCAAGTTGTGTGGAACTTATTTGCAACTTCTCAAGGTTCATACAATGTGTTCAGAGTTGTGTGGAAAATATTTCAACTTTTGAAGGCATGCAAATGTTTAAAAGTTGTGTGGAACTTATTTGCAACTTCTGAAGGTTCATTCAAAGTCTTCAGAGTTGTGTGGAAAGTATTTGCAACTTTTGAAGGTACGTGCAAACGTCTTAGAGTTGTGTGGAAAATATTTGAAATTTTGAAGGACCTGCAAATGTCTTCAGAAATGTATTGAACTTATGTGCAAATTCTGAAGGCACATGCAACTGTTCAGAGTTGTGTGGAATTATTTGAAATGTCAATGAGGTTCTGCTGGTTCCTTGCAATAATACAAAGTTGTATAGAACTTATTGGAGACTCACTGCAATTCTGAAGGCTCATGCAAATGTTCTCACAGTTGTGTGGAACTTATTTGAACTTCTAAGGTTCATACAAGTGTGTTCAGAGTTGTGTGGAAAATATATTTGAAGATAAATAAGAACTTAATTAAGAAAAATGTCTTAAAAGTTGTTGGAATTATTTGCAACTTCTGAAGGTTCATAAAGAGGGAGAGTTGTGGAAAATATTTGCAACTTTTGAAGGTACGTGCAAATGTCTAAAAGTGTGTGGAACTTATTTGAACTGGAAGTCATAAGTTCAGAGTTGTGGAAATTTTGAAGGTAATGAAAGTCTTCAGAGTTGTGTGGAAAATATTTGAACTTTTGAAGGTACCTGCAAATGTTTTCAGAATGCATGAACTTATGTGCAAATTCTGAAGGCACATGAAGTGTTCAGAGTTGTGTGGAACTTATTTGAAATGTCAATGAGGTTCTGCTGGTTCTTTGCAATAATACAAAGTTGTATAGAACTTATTGGAGACTCATGCAAATGTTCTCACAGTTGTGTGGAACTTATTTGCAACTTCTCAAGGTTCATACAAGTGTGTTTAGAGTTGTGTGGAAAATGAAGGCACCTGCAAATGTCTTCAGAAATGCATGGAACTTATGTGCAAATTCTGAAGGCACATGCAAGTGTGTTAAGGGTTGTGTATAACTTATTTGCAACTTCAGAAAGCACGTGCAAATGTCTTAAAAGTTGTGTGGAACATATTTGCAACTTCTGAAGGTTCATGCAAAGGTCTTCAGAGTTGTGTTGAAAATATTTGCAACTTCTGAAGGCTTATCCAAATGTTCTCACAGTTGCGTGGAACTTAGTTGCAAATTCTGAATGCACATGCAAGTGTGTTCAGAGTTGTGCGGAACCTATTTGAAATGTCAATGAGGTTCTGCTGGTTCCTTGCAATAATTCAAAGTTGTATAGAACTTATTGAAGACTCATGAACTTCTGAAGGATGCAAAGGTCTAGAGTTGTGTTGAAAATATTTGCAACTTCTGAAGGCTCATGCAAATGTCTCAAGTTGTGTGGAACTTTTTGCAACTTCTCAAGGTTCATACAAGTGTGTTCAGAGTTGTGTGGAAAATATTTGCAACTTTTGAAGGTACGTGCAAATGTCTTAAATGTTGTGTGGAACTTATTTGAAACTTCTGAAGGTACATTCAAACGTCTTCAGAGTTGTGTTGAAAATATTTGCAACTTCTGAAGGCTCATGCAACTGTTCAGAGTTGTGTGGAACTTATTTGAAAGGGGAAAAAAAGGAAAACTTAGAGAGAACGAAGGCTCTGCAAATGTTCTCACAGTTGTGTGGAACTTATTTGCAACTTCTCAAGGTTCATACAAGTGTGTTCAGAGTTGTGTGGAAAATATTGCAACTGCAAATGTAAAATGATGGAACTTAGTGCAAATTTGAAGGCACATGCAAGTGTGTTAAGAGTTGTGTGGAACTTATTTGCAACTTCTGAAGGTACGTGCAAATGTCTTAAAGTTGTGTGGAACTTAAGAGTTGTGTGAAAATATTTGCAACTTCTGAAGGCTCATGCAAATGTTCTCATAGTTGCGTGGAAATTATTGCAACTTCTGAAGGCTCATGCAAGTGTGTTCAGAGTTGTGTGGAACTTATTTGAAATGTCAATGAGGTTCAGCTGGTTCCTTGCAATAATTCAAAGTTGTATAGAACTTATTGGAGACTCACTGCAACTTCTGAAGGCTCATGCAAATGTTCTCAGAGTTGTGTGGAACTTATTTGCAACTTCTCAAGGTTCATACAAGTGTGTTCAGAGTTGTGTGGAAAATATTTGCAACTTTTGAAGGTACGTGCAAATGTCTTAAAAGTTGTGTGGAACTTATTTGCAACTTCTGAAGGTTCATTCAAACGTCTTCAGAGTTGTGTGGAAAATATTTGCAACTTTTGAAGGTACGTGCAAACGTCTTCAGAGTTGTGTGGAAAATATTTGCAACTTTTGAAGGCACCTGCAAATGTCTTCAGAAATGTATTGAACTTATGTGCAAATTCTGAAGGCACATGCAACTGTTCAGAGTTGTGTGGAACTTATTTGAAATGTCAATGAGGTTCTGCTGGTTCTTTGCAATATTAAAAAGTTGTATAACTTATTGGAGACTCACTCAACTCTGAAGGCTCATCAAATGTTCTACAGTTGTGTGGAACTTATTTGCAACTTCTTTCTACTTGTTCATTTAAAATGTACTGCAAATTTTAGATGCATGAACTTTTGCAAATTCTGAACACATCAATGTTTAATTGTGTATAACTTTTTGAAACTTCGAAAGACTGCAAATGTCTTAATTGTGTGAATATTTCAACTTCTGAAGCTCATCAAATGTTCTCACATTGTTGAACTTATAACTTCTAAGTTCTACAATTTTAATTTGTGGAAATTTGCAACTTTGAAGGTACTGCAAATGTCTTAAGTTGTGTGGAACTTTTTGAAACTTCTGAAGGTTCTTCAAAGTCTTCAAGTTTGTTGAAATATTTGCAATTTAAGCTCTCAATGTTTATCTACTTTTTTAAGCAATATTTTGTTTTGGAACTCAACTTTAAGTTCTTTTTATTGTGTGGAAATTTAACTTTGAAGGTTCAAATGTTAATTTTTAATTATTTGAAACTTTAGTACATATCTTAATTTTAAAATTTCAACTCTGAAGCACATCAACTTTAGTTTGTGGAACTTTTTGAAATGTCATAGTTTGCTGTTCTCAATAATACAAATGTATAGAACTTATTGGAGACTATGCAACTTTGAAGGCTTCAAATGTTCTCATTTTGGAACTTTTTGCAACTTTAGGTTCTCAATTTTCAGATTGAGTGGAAAATGAAGGTACTGCAAATGTCTTAAAATATGGAACTTTAAATTCTGAAGGAATATGTGTTTGGTGGAACTTTTTGCAACTTTGAAGGTTCATGCAAATGTCTTAAGTTTGTTGAATATTTGCAACTTCTAGGCTCATCCAAATGTTCTCATAGTTCGTGGAACTTAGTTGCAAATTCTGAAGCACATGCAAGTGTTTCAGAGTTGTGTGGAACTTTTTGAAATGTCAATAGGTTCTGCTGGTTCCTTGCAATAATACAAAGTTGTATAGAACTTATTGGAGACTCACTGCAACTTCTGAAGGCTCATGCAAATGTTCTCAAGTTGTGTGAACTTTTTGAACTTCTAGTTTTTTTCAAGTTTTGGAAAATGAAGGTACCAATGCTCAGAAATCATGAACTTTTGAATCTGAAGCACATATTTTAAGGGTGTGTATCTTTTGCAACTTTAGAAAGTACGTGCAAATGTCTTAAATTGTGTGGAACATATTGCAACTTCTGAAGGTTCTCAAAGGTCTAGAGTTGTTTGAAATATTTGCAACTTCTGAAGGCTCATGCAAATGTTCTCAAGTTGTTGGAACTTATTTGCAACTTCTAGGTTCATCTTTTCATTTTGAAAATTTTGCACTTTTGAAGTACTCAAATTCTTAATTGTTGACATATTAACTTTGAAGGTCTAAATCTAATTTTGAAAATATTTAACTTCTGAAGCTCATCAAATTTCAATTTTGAAAATATTTGCAACTTCTGAAGCTCATCAAATGTTCTCACAGTTAACTTTGCAAATTCTAAGCACATCAACTGTGTCAGAGTTGTGTGAACTTATTTGAAATGTATGAGTTCTCTTTCTTGCATAATACAAGTTGTATGAACTTATTGGAGACTCACTCAACTTCTGAAGGCTCATGCAAATGTTCTCAAGTTGTGTGGAACTTATTTGCAACTTCTCAAGGTTCATACAAGTGTGTTCAGAGTTGTGTGGAAAATGAAGGTACGTGCAAATGTTTCAGAATGCTGGAACTTTGTGCAAATTCTGAAGGCACATGCAAGTGTGTTAAGGGTTTGTTAACTTATTTGCAACTTCGAAAGCACGTGCATGTCTTAAAAGTTGTGTGGAACATATTTGCAACTTCTGAAGGTTCATCAAAGGTCTTAATTTGTTGAAAATTTTGCAACTTTGAAGGCTTATCCAAATGTTCTCATTGCTGAACTTAGTTCAAATTTAATGCACATCAAGTGTGTTCAGTTGTCGAACCTATTTGAATGTCAATGAGGTTCTCTGGTTCCTTCAATAATTCAAATTGTATAATCTTATTGGAACTCACTGAACTTTGAAGGTTTCAAAGTCTCAATTTTTGAAATTTTGCAACTCTGAAGGCTCATGCATGTTCTCAAGTTGTGTGAATTATTTGCAACTTCTAGGTTCATACAAGTGTGTTAATTGTTGGATTTTCTAGGTTCAATGTAAGTGTGTGGAAAATATTTGCAACTTTTGAAAGTAAGTGCAAATGTCTTAAAAGTTGTGTGGAACTTATTTGTAACTTCTGAAGGTACATTCAAACTTAATTTGTGAAATATTTGCAACTTCTGAAGCTCATGCTGTCTACATGCGTGAACTAGTGTATTCTGAAGCACATGCATTGTTAAGTTTTGAACTTATTTGATTTGGGTTATCAAATGTCTTGAGTTGTGTTGAAATATTTGCAATTTGAAGGCTCATAAATGTTCTCAATTCGTAACTTATTGCATTTGAAGGCAATGATGTTTAGAGTTGTTGGAACTTTTTGAAATGTAATGAGGTTAGTGTTCCTTGCAATAATTCAAATTGTATAGAACTTATTGGAGATCATGCACTGAAGGCTCATGCAAATGTTTCAGAGTTGTGTGAACTTTTTGCAACTTCTCAAGGTTATACAAGTGTGTTCGAGTTGTGTGGAAAATATTTGCAACTTTTGAAGGAAGGAAAATGAAGGTAGTGAAATGTTTAAAATTGTGGAACTTATTTGCAACTTCTGAAGGTTCATTCAAACGTCTTAAGTTGTGTGGAAAGTATTTGCAACTTTTGAAGGTACGTGCAAACGTCTTCAGAGTTGTGTGGAAAATATTTGCAACTTTTGAAGGCACCTGCAAATGTCTTCAGAAATGTATTGAACTTATGTGCAAATTCTGAAGGCACATGCAACTGTTCAGAGTTGTGTGGAACTTATTTGAAATGTCAATGAGGTTCTGCTGGTTCTTTGCAATAATACAAAGTTGTATAGATCTTATTGGAGACTCACTGCAACTTGTGAAGGCTCATGCAAATGTTCTCACAGTTGTGTGGAACTTATTTGCAACTTCTCAAGGTTCATACAAGTGTGTTCAGAGTTGTGTGGAAAATGAAGGTACGTGCAAATGTCTTCAGAAATGCATGGAACTTATGTGCAAATTCTGAAGGCACATGCAAGTGTGTTAAGGGTTGTGTATAACTTATTTGCAACTTCAGAAAGCACGTGCAAATGTCTTAAAAGTTGTGTGGAACATATTTGCAACTTCTGAAGGTTCATGCAAAGGTCTTCAGAGTTGTGTTGAAATTTTGCAACTTTGAGGCTTATCCAAATGTCTAGTTGCGTGGAACTTTTAAATTTGTGCATGCAGTGTTTGAGTTGTCGGAACCTATTGAAATGTAATGAGGTTTGCTGTTCCTTGCATTTCAAGTTGTATAGATCTTTGGAGACTCACTGCAACTCTGAAGGCTCATGCAAAGGTCTGAGAGTTGTGTGGAACTTATTTGCAACTTCTAAGGTTCATCAAGTGTGTTCAGAGTTGTGTGGAAAATATTTGCAACTTTAGAAGGTGTGCAATGTCTTCAAAGTTGTGTGGAACTTATTTGCAATTTAAGGTTCATACAATGTGTTCAGATTGTGTGGAAATATTTGCAACTTTTGAAGGTACGTGCAAATGTCTTAAAAGTTTGTGGAACTTTTTGAAACTTCTGAAGGTACATTCAAACGTCTTCAGAGTTGTGTGGAAATATTTGCAACTTCTGAAGGCTCATGCAAATGTTCTCAATTGCTGGAACTTATTGTAAATTCTGAAGGCACATGCGTGTTTAAGTTGTGTGGAACTTTGCAACTTCTGAAGGTTCATGCAAATGTCTTCGAGTTGTGTTGAAAATATTTGCAACTTCTGAAGGCTCATGCAAATGTTCTCATATTGCGTGGAACTTATTGCAAATCTGAAGGCACATGCAAGTGTGTTCAGAGTTGTGTGGAACTTATTTGAATGTATATTCAGCTGGTTCCTTGCAATAATTCAAAGTTGTATAGAACTTATTGGAGACTCACTGCAACTTCTGAGCTCTGCAAATGTTCAGAGTTGTGTGGAACTTATTTGCAACTTCTCAAGGTTCATACAAGTGTGTTCAGTTGTGTGGAAAATATTTGCAACTTTTGAAGGTACGTGCAAATGTCTTAAAATTTGAACTTATTTGAACTTCTGAAGGTTCATTCAAACGTCTTAAGTTGTGTGGAAAGTATGAACTTTTGAAGGTACGTGCAAACTTAGAGGGGGAAAAGACTGTCTTGAAATGTTGAACTTTGTGATGAAGGCACATGCACTGTTCAGATTGTGTGGAACTTTTGAAATGTTGAGGTTCTCTGGTTCTTTGCAATATAAAAGTTGTATGATCTTATTGGAGACTATGCAACTTGTGAAGGCTCATGCAAATGTTTCACAGTTGTGTGGAACTTATTTGCAACTTCTAGGTTATAAAGTGTGTTGAGTTGTGTGGAAAATAAACTTCTGAAGGCTCATGCAAATGTTCTAAGTTGTTGGAACTTTTTGCAATTCTGAAGGATGAAGTGTGTTCAAGTTTGTGGAACTTATTGAATGTAATAGGTTGCTGTTCCTTGCAATATTCAAAGTTGTATAAACTATGAGACTACTGCAACTTCTGAAGGCTCTGCAATGTTCTCACAGTTGTGTGGAACTTATTTGCAACTTCTCGGTTCTACAAGTGTGTTCGAGTTGTGTGGAAAATATTTGCAACTTGAAGGTACGTGCAAATGTCTTAAAATGCATGAACTTATGTGCAATTCTGAAGGCACATGCAAGTGTGTTCAGGGTTGTGTATAACTTATTTGCAACTCAGAAAGAGTGAATGTCTTAAAAGTTGTGTGGAACTTTTTGCAACTTTGAAGGTTCATCAAAGGTCTTCAGAGTTTGTTGAAAATATTTGCAACTTCTGAAGGCTCATGCAAATGTCTCACAGTTGTGTGGAACTTATTTGAAATTCTGAAGGAATCAATTAGAAAATGGTGAACTTTTGAAATCTGAAGGCACATGAAGTGTGTAGAGTGTTGGAATTATTTGAAAGAATAGGTCAGCTGGCTTGCAATAATAAAGTTGTATAGAATTTGAGATCTGCAACTCTGAAGGCTCATGCAAATGTCTAAGTTTGTGGAACTTGCAACTCTCAAGGTTCATAAAGTGTGTTAGAGTTGTGTGGAAAATATTTGCAACTTTTGAAGGTCTGCAAATGTTAAAATTGTTGGAACTTATGAATGAAGTTAAAAGCATCAAATCCAATTGAAGAAGAAGAAAAAGAAACTGAAGTATGCAAAGTCTCAGAGTGTGTGGAAAATATTTGCAACTTGAAGCTGCAAAGTTCAAGTGGGAACTTGTTGCAAATTCTGAAGGACATGCAACTGTGAGTTGTTGGAACTATTTGAAATGTCAATGAGGTTGCTGGTCTTGAATAATACAAAGTTGAAGAACTTATGGAGATCACTGCAACTTGTGAAGGCTATGAATGTTAAGTTGTGTGGAACTATTTGCAACTCTAAGGTTCATACAAGTGTGTTAGAGTTGTGGGAAAATGAAGGCACCTGCAAATGTCTTCAGAAATGTATGGAACTTATGTGCAAATTCTGAAGGCACATGCAAGTGTGTTAAGGGTTGTGTATAACTTATTTGCAACTTCAGAAAGCACGTGCAAATGTCTTAAAAGTTGTGTGGAACTTATTTGCAACTTCTGAAGGTTCATGAAAAGGTCTTCAGAGTTGTGTTGAAAATATTTGCAACTTCTGAAGGCTTATGCAAATGTCTTAAAAGTTGTGTGGAACTTATTTGCAAATTCTGAATGCACATGCAAGTGTGTTCAGAGTTGTGCGGAACCTATTTGAAATGTCAATGAGGTTCTGCTGGTTTCTTGCAACAATTCAAAGTTGTACAGATCTTATTGGAGACTCAATGCAACTTCTGAAGGTTATGCAAAGGTCTGCAGAGTTGTGTGAAAATGCAACTCTGAAGGCTCATGCAAATGTTCTCACAGTTGTGTGGAACTTATTTGCAACTTCTCAAGGTTCATACAAGTGTGTTCAGAGTTGTGTGGAAAATATTTGAACTTTTGAAGGTACGTGCAAATGTCTTAAATGTTGTGTGGAACTTATTTGAAACTTCTGAAGGTACATTCAAACGTCTTCAGAGTTGTGTCGAAAATATTTGCAACTTCTGAAGCTCATGCAAATGTCTCACAGTTGCGTGGAACTTAGTTGAAATTCTGAAGGACATGCAAGTGTGTTAAGAGTTGTGTGGAACTTATTTGCAACTTCTGAAGGTTCATGCAAAGTCTTCAGAGTTGTGTTGAAAATATTTGCAACTTCTGAAGGCTCATGCAAATGTTCTCATAGTTGGTGGAACTTAGTTGCATTTAAGCACATGAGTGTGTTAGAGTTGTTGGAACTTATTTGAAATGTCAATGAGGTTGCTGGTTCCTTGCAATATTCAAAGTTGTATAGAACTTATTTGAGACTCACTACAACTTCTGAAGGCTCATGCAAATGTCTTAAAAGTTGTGTGGAACTTATTTGCAACTTCTAAGGTAAATGGAACTTTGAAAGGTTCATACAAGTGTTTAAGTGTGTGGAAATATTTGAATTTTGAAGGACTGCAAATTTAAAAAGAAATGGGAACTTATTGCAAATTCTGAAGGCACATGCAACTGTTCAGAGTTGTGTGGAACTTATTTGAAATGTCATGAGGTTCTGCTGGTTCTTGCAATAATTCAAAGTTGTATAGAACTTATTGGAGACTCACTGCAACTTGTGAAGGCTCATGCAAATGTTCTCACAGTTGTGTGGAACTTATTTGCAACTTCTCAAGGTTCATACAAGTGTGTTCAGAGTTGTGTGGAAAATGAAGGTACGTGCAAATGTCTTCAGAAATGCATGGAACTTATGTGCAAATTCTGAAGGCACATGCAAGTGTGTTAAGGGTTGTGTATAACTTATTTGCAACTTCAGAAAGCACGTGCAAATGTCTTAAAAGTTGTGTGGAACATATTTGCAACTTCTGAAGGTTCATGCAAAGGTCTTCAGAGTTGTGTTGAAAATATTTGCAACTTCTGAAGGCTTATCCAAATGTTCTCAAGTTGCGTGGAACTTAGTTGCAAATTCTGAATGCACATGCAAGTGTGTTCAGAGTTGTGCGGAACCTATTTGAAATGTCAATGATTCTGCTGGTTCCTTGCAATAATTCAAAGTTGTATAGATCTTATTGGAGACTCACTGCAACTTCTGAAGGTTGAAAGGTCTAAGTTGTGGAATTTGCAACTTCTGAAGGCTCATGCAAATGTTCTCACAGTTGTGTGGAACTTATTTGCAACTTCTCAAGGTTCATACAAGTGTGTTCAGAGTTGTGTGGAAAATATTTGCAACTTTTGAAGGTACGTGCAAATGTCTTAAATGTTGTGTGGAACTTATTTGAAACTTCTGAAGGTACATTCAAACGTCTTCAGAGTTGTGTCGAAAATATTTGCAACTTCTGAAGGCTCATGCAAATGTTCTCACAGTTGCGTGGAACTTAGTTGTAAATTCTGAAGGCACATGCAAGTGTGTTAAGAGTTGTGTGGAACTTATTTGCAACTTCTGAAGGTCATCAAAATCTTCAGAGTTTGTGAAAATATTTGCAACTTCTGAAGGCTCATGCAAATGTCTCAAGTAACTAGTTGCAAGTGGAAGTGGAGGGGGAACTAGAAGGGCAAAGTCAAGTTGTGTGCAAATCTGAAGGCACATGCAAGTGTGTTCAGAGTTGTGTGGAACTTATTTGAAATGTCATGAGGTTCAACTGGTTCTTTGCAATAATACAAAGTTGTATAGAACTTATTGGAGACTCACTGCAACTTCTGAAGGCTCATGCAAATGTTCTCACAGTTGTGTGGAACTTATTTGCAACTTCTCAAGGTTCATACAAGTGTGTTCAGAGTTGTGTGGAAAATATTTGCAACTTTTGAAGGTACGTGCAAATGTCTTAAAAGTTGTGTGGAACTTATTTGAAACTTCTGAAGGTACATTCAAACGTCTTCAGAGTTGTGTTGAAAATATTTGCAACTTCTGAAGGCTCATGCAAATGTTCTCACAGTTGCGTGGAACTTAGTTGTAAATTCTGAAGGCACATGCAAGTGTGTTCAGAGTTGTGTGGAACTTATTTGCAACTTCTCAAGGTTCATACAAGTGTGTTCAGAGTTGAGTGGAAAATATTTGCAATTCTGAAGGCATATGCAAATGTCTTCAGAAATGTATTGAACTTATGTGCAAATTCTGAAGGCACATGCAACTGTTCAGAGTTGTGTGGAACCTATTTGAAATGTCAATGAGGTTCAGCTGGTTCCTTGCAATAATTCAAAGTTGTATAGAACTTATTGGAGACTCACTGCAACTTGTGAAGGCTCATGCAAATGTTCTCACAGTTGTGTGGAACTTATTTGCAACTTCTCAAGGTTCATACAAGTGTGTTCAGAGTTGTGTGGAAAATGAAGGTACGTGCAAATGTCTTCAGAAATGCATGGAACTTATGTGCAAATTCTGAAGGCACATGCAAGTGTGTTAAGGGTTGTGTATAACTTATTTGCAACTTCAGAAAGCACGTGCAAATGTCTTAAAAGTTGTGTGGAACATATTTGCAACTTCTGAAGGTTCATGCAAAGGTCTTCAGAGTTGTGTTGAAAATATTTGCAACTTCTGAAGGCTTATCCAAATGTTCTCACAGTTGCGTGGAACTTAGTTGCAAATTCTGAATGCACATGCAAGTGTGTTCAGAGTTGTGCGGAACCTATTTGAAATGTCAATGAGGTTCTGCTGGTTCCTTGCAATAATTCAAAGTTGTATAGATCTTATTGGAGACTCACTGCAACTTCTGAAGGTTCATGCAAAGGTCTGCAGAGTTGTGTTGAAAATATTTGCAACTTCTGAAGGCTCATGCAAATGTTCTCACAGTTGTGTGGAACTTATTTGCAACTTCTCAAGGTTCATACAAGTGTGTTCAGAGTTGTGTGGAAAATATTTGCAACTTTTGAAAGTACGTGCAAATGTCTTAAATGTTGTGTGGAACTTATTTGAAACTTCTGAAGGTACATTCAAACGTCTTCAGAGTTGTGTCGAAAATATTTGCAACTTCTGAAGGCTCATGCAAATGTTCTCACAGTTGCGTGGAACTTAGTTGTAAATTCTGAAGGCACATGCAAGTGTGTTAAGAGTTGTGTGGAACTTATTTGCAACTTCTGAAGGTTCATTCAAACTGAGGCACATCTTTCAGAGTTGTTGGGATTGTAAAATATTGGAGATGCATGCAACTTCTGAAGGCTCATGCAAATGTTCTCACAGTTGCGTGGAACTTAGTTGCAATTTCTCAAGGCACATACAAGTGTGTTCAGGAGTTGTGTGGAAATTGCTTATTTGCAACTTCTCAAGGTTCATACAAGTGTGTTCAGAGTTGTGTGGAAAATATTTGCAACTTTTGAAGGTAGTGCAAATGTCTTAAATGGAGGATTTGAAACTTCTGAAGGTACATCAAATGTGTGTTGAAAATATTTGCAACTTCTGAAGGCTCGTGCAAATTGTTCTCACAGTTGCGTGGAACTTAGTTGTAAATTCTGAAGGCACATGCAATTGTGTTAAGAGTTGTGTGGAACTTATTTGCAACTTCTGAAGGTTCATGCGAAGGTCTTCAGAGTTGTTTTGAAAATATTTGCAACTTCTGAAGGCTCATGCAAATGTTCTCATAGTTGCGTGGAACTTAGTTGCAAATTCTGAAGGCACATGCAAGTGTGTTCAGAGTTGTTTGGAACTTATTTGAAATGTCAGTGAGGTTCAGCTGGTTCCTTGCAATAATGAAGCACGCACAATAACATGTTTGGCTAACAAAGCTGACTTCCAAAACACAATTTTTGATCGAATTTTGGCAATTATTATTTTTTGTCCGTAACTGAAAAAAAATGGGCAAGTAACTTTTACAATGATTTGGACAAGTGACGCAGGCGCAAAAACATATATGGCTAACAAAGCTAACTTTCAAAACACAATTTTTGATCGAATTTTGGCAATTATGATCTTTTGTCCGTAACTGAGAAAATAGTTGGCAAGTAACTTTTACAGTGATTTGGACAAGTGAAGCACGCACAATAACATGTTTGGCTAACAAAGCTGACTTTCAAAACACAACTTTTGATCGAATTTTGGCAATTATTATTTTTTGTCCGTAACTGAAAAAATAATGGGCAAGTAACTTTTACAATGATTTGGACAAGTGAAGCACGCGCAAAAACATATATGGCTAACAAAGCTGACTTTCAAAACACAATTTTTGATCGAATTTTGGCAATTATTATTTTTTTGTCCGTAACTGAAAAAATAATGGGCAAGTAACTTGTACAATGATTTGGACAAGTGAAGCACGCGCAAAAACATATATGGCTAACAAAGCTAACTTTCAAAACACAATTTTTGATCGAATTTTGGCAATTATTGTCTTTTGTCCGTAACTAAAAAATAGTGGGCAAGTAACTTTTACAGTGATTTGGACAAGTGAAGCACGCACAACAACATGTTTGGCTAACAAAACTAACTTTCAAAACACAATTTTTAATCGAGTTTTGGTAATTATTGTCTTTTGTCCGTAACTGAAAAAATAGTGGGCAAGTGACTTTTACAGTGATTTGGACAAGTGAAGCACGCACAATAACATGTTTGGCTAACAAAGCTGACTTTCAAAACACAATTTTTGATCGAATTTTGGCAATTGTTATTTTTTGTCCGTAACTGAAAAAATAATGGGCAAGTAACTTTTACAATGATTTGGACAAGTGAAGCACGCGCAAAAACATATATGGCTAACAAAGCTAACTTTCAAAACACAATTTTTGATCGAATTTTGGCAATTTTGATCTTTTGTCCGTAACTGAAAAATAGTGGGCAAGTAACTTTTACAGTAATTTGGACAAGTGAAGCACGCACGATAACATATTTGGCTAACAAAGCTGACTTTCAAAACACGATTTTTGATCGAATTTAGGCAATTATTGTCTTTTGTCCGTAACTGAAAAAATAGTGGGCAAGTGACTTTTACAGTGATTTGGACGAGTAAAGCACGCACAATAACATATATGGCTAACAAAACTAACTTTTAAAACACAATTTTTGATCGAATTTTGGCAATTATGATCTTTTGTCCGTAACTGAAAAAATAGTGGGCAAGTAACTTTTACAGTTATTTGGACAAGTGAAGCACGCACAATAACATATTTGGCTAACAAAACTAACTTATAAAACACAATTTTTAATCGAGTTTTGGTAATTATGATCTTTTGTCCGTAACTGAAATGATTGTGGGCAAGTAACTTTTACAATGATTTGGACAAGTGAAGCACGCGCAATAACATATATGGATAACAAAACTGACTTTCAAAACACAATTTTTGATCGAATTTTGTCAATTATGATCTTTTGTCCGTAACTAAAAAAATAGCGGGCAAGTAACTTTTACAGTGATTTGGACAAGTGAAGCACGCACAATAACATGTTTGGCTAACAAAGCTGACTTTCAAAACACAATTTTTGATCGAATTTTGTCAATTATTCTTTTTTGTCCGTAACTAAAAAATAGTGGGCAAGTAACTTTTACAGTGATTTGGACAAGTGAAGCACGCACAATAACATGTTTGGCTAACAAAACTAACTTTCAAAACACAATTTTTAATCGAATTTTGGCAATTATGATCTTTTGTCCGTAACTGAGAAAATAGTGGGCAAGTAACTTTTACAGTGATTTGGACAAGTGAAGCACGCACAATAACATGTTTGGCTAACAAAGCTGACTTTCAAAACACAATTTTTGATCGAATTTTGGCAATTATTATTTTTTGTCCGTAACTGAAAAAATAATGGGCAAGTAACTTTTACAATGATTTGGACAAGTGAAGCACGCGCAAAAACATATATGGCTAACAAAGCTAACTTTCAAAACACAATTTTTGATCGAATTTTGGCAATTATGATCTTTTGTCCGTAACTGAGAAAATAGTGGGCAAGTAACTTTTACAGTGATTTGGACAAGTGAAGCACGCACAATAACATGTTTGGCTAACAAAGCTGACTTTCAAAACACAACTTTTGATCGAATTTTGGCAATTATTATTTTTTGTCCGTAACTGAAAAAATAATGGGCAAGTAACTTTTACAATGATTTGGACAAGTGAAGCACGCGCAAAAACATATATGGATAACAAAGCTAACTTTCAAAACACAATTTTTGATCGAATTTTGGCAATTATTATTTTTTGTCCGTAACTGAAAAAATAATGGGCAAGTAACTTTTACAATGATTTGGACAAGTGAAGCACGCGCAAAAACATATATGGCTAACAAAGCTAACTTTCAAAACACAATTTTTGATCGAATTTTGGCAATTATTGTCTTTTGTCCGTAACTAAAAAATAGTGGGCAAGTAACTTTTACAGTGATTTGGACAAGTGAAGCACGCACAACAACATGTTTGGCTAACAAAACTAACTTTCAAAACACAATTTTTTATCGAGTTTTGGTAATTATGATATTTTGTCCGTAACTGAAATGATAGTGGGCAAGTAACTTTTACAGTGATTTGGACAAGTGAAGCACGCACAATAACATGTTTGGCTAACAAAGCTGACTTTCAAAACACAATTTTTGATCGAATTTTGGCAATTATTTTTTTTTGTCCGTAACAGAAAAAATAATGGGCAAGTAACTTTTACAATGATTTGGACAAGTGAAGCACGCACAATAACATGTTTGGCTAACAAAGCTGACTTTCAAAACACAATTTTTGATAGAATTTTGGCAATTATTGTTTTTTTGTCCGTAACTGAAAAAATAATGGGCAAGTAACTTGTACAATGATTTGGACAAGTGATGCACGCACAATAACATATTTGGCTAGCAAAACTAACTTTCAAAACACAATTTTTGATCGAGTTTTGGTAATTATGATCTTTTGTCGGTAACTAAAAAAAGTGGGCAAGTAACTTTTACAGTGATTTGGACAAGTGAAGCACGCACAATAACATGTTTGGCTAACAAAGCTGACTTTCAAAACACAATTTTTGATAGAATTTTGGCAATTATTGTTTTTTTGTCCGTAACTGAAAAAATAATGGGCAAGTAACTTGTACAATGATTTGGACAAGTGAAGCACGCGCAAAAACATAAATGGCTAACAAAGCTAACTTTCAAAACACAATTTTTGATCGAATTTTGGCAATTATTGTTTTTTGTCCGTAACTAAAAAATAGTGGGCAAGTAA
The DNA here is from genome assembly GCA_030248245.1 of Trissonchulus sp. WLG1_4. Classification (NCBI taxonomy): domain Eukaryota; kingdom Metazoa; phylum Nematoda; class Enoplea; order Enoplida; family Ironidae; genus Trissonchulus; species Trissonchulus sp. WLG1_4. The sequence goes on along the minus strand of JASANF010002384.1, from coordinate 16,301 downwards.
CTTTTACAGTGATTTGGACAAGTGAAGCACGCACAACAACATGTTTGGCTAACAAAACTAACTTTCAAAACACAATTTTTTATCGAGTTTTGGTAATTATGATCTTTTGTCCGTAACTGAAATGATAGTGGGCAAGTAACTTTTACAGTGATTTGGACAAGTGAAGCACGCACAATAACATGTTTGGCTAACAAAGCTGACTTTCAAAACACAATTTTTGATCGAATTTTGGCAATTGTTATTTTTTGTCCGTAACTGAAAAAATAATGGGCAAGTAACTTTTACAATGATTTGGACAAGTGAAGCACGCGCAAAAACATATATGGCTAACAAAGCTAACTTTCAAAACACAATTTTTGATCGAATTTTGGCAATTATGATCTTTTGTCCGTAACTGAGAAAATAGTGGGCAAGTAACTTTTACAGTAATTTGGACAAGTGAAGCACGCACGATAACATATTTGGCTAACAAAGCTGACTTTCAAAACACGATTTTTGATCGAATTTAGGCAATTATTGTCTTTTGTCCGTAACTGAAAAAATAGTGGGCAAGTGACTTTTACAGTGATTTGGACGAGTAAAGCACGCACAATAACATATATGGCTAACAAAACTAACTTTTAAAACACAATTTTTGATCGAATTTTGGCAATTATGATCTTTTGTCCGTAACTGAAAAAATAGTGGGCAAGTAACTTTTACAGTTATTTGGACAAGTGAAGCACGCACAATAACATATTTGGCTAACAAAACTAACTTATAAAACACAATTTTTAATCGAATTTTGTCAATTATGATCTTTTGTCCGTAACTGAAAATTTAGTGGGCAAGTAACTTTTACAGTTATTTGGACAAGTGAAGCACGCACAATAACATATTTGGCTAACAAAACTAACTTATAAAACACAATTTTTAATCGAATTTTGTCAATTATGATCTTTTGTCCGTAACTAAAAAAATAGCGGGCAAGTAACTTTTACAGTGATTTGGACAAGTGAAGCACGCACAATAACATGTTTGGCTAACAAAGCTGACTTTCAAAACACAATTTTTGATCGAATTTTGTCAATTATTCTTTTTTGTCCGTAACTAAAAAATAGTGGGCAAGTAACTTTTACAGTGATTTGGACAAGTGAAGCACGCACAATAACATGTTTGGCTAACAAAACTAACTTTCAAAACACAATTTTTAATCGAGTTTTGGTAATTATGATCGTTTGTCCGTAACTGAAATGATAGTGGGCAAGTAACTTTTACAGTGATTTGGACAAGTGAAGCACGCACAATAACATGTTTGCCTAACAAAGCTGACTTTCAAAACACAATTTTTGATCGAATTTTGGCAATTATTATTTTTTGTCCGTAACTGAAAAAATAATGGGCAAGTAACTTTTACAATGATTTGGACAAGTGAAGCACGCGCAATAACATGTTTGGCTAACAAAGCTGTCTTTCAAAACACAACTTTTGATCGAATTTTGGCAATTATTATTTTTTGTCCGTAACTGAAAAAATAATGGGCAAGTAACTTTTACAATGATTTGGACAAGTGAAGCACGCGCAAAAACATATATGGCTAACAAAGCTGACTTTCAAAACACAATTTTTGATCGAATTTTGGCAATTATTATTTTTTTGTCCGTAACTGAAAAAATAATGGGCAAGTAACTTTTACAATGATTTGGACAAGTGAAGCACGTGCAAAAACATATATGGCTAACAAAGCTAACTTTCAAAACACAATTTTTGATCGAATTTTGGCAATTATTGTCTTTTGTCCGTAACTAAAAAATAGTGGGCAAGTAACTTTTACAGTGATTTGGACAAGTGAAGCACGCACAACAACATGTTTGGCTAACAAAACTAACTTTCAAAACACAATTTTTAATCGAGTTTTGGTAATTATGATCTTTTGTCCGTAACTGAAATGATAGTGGGCAAGTAACTTTTACAGTGATTTGGACAAGTGAAGCACGCACAATAACATGTTTGGCTAACAAAGCTGACTTTCAAAACACAATTTTTGATCGAATTTTGGCAATTGTTATTTTTTGTCCGTAACTGAAAAAATAATGGGCAAGTAACTTTTACAGTGATTTGGACAAGTGAAGCACGCACAATAACATGTTTGGCTAACAAAGCTGACTTTCAAAACACAACTTTTGATCGAATTTTGGCAATTATTATTTTTTGTCCGTAACTGAAAAAATAATGGGCAAGTAACTTTTACAATGATTTGGACAAGTGAAGCACGCACAATAACATGTTTGGCTAACAAAGCTGACTTTCAAAACACAATTTTTGATCGAATTTTGGCAATTATTATTTTTTGTGCGTAACTGAAAAAAAATGGGCAAGTAACTTTTACAATGATTTGGACAAGTGAAGCACGCGCAAAAACATATATGGCTAACAAAGCTAACTTTCAAAACACAATTTTTGATCGAATTTTGGCAATTATGATATTTTGTCCGTAACTGAGAAAATAGTGGGCAAGTAACTTTTACAGTGATTTGTACAAGTGAAGCACGCACAATAACATGTTTGGCTAACAAAGCTGTCTTTCAAAACACAACTTTTGATCGAATTTTGGCAATTATTATTTTTTGTCCGTAACTGAAAAAATAATGGGCAAGTAACTTTTACAATGATTTGGACAAGTGAAGCACGCGCAAAAACATATATGGCTAACAAAGCTGACTTTCAAAACACAATTTTTGATCGAATTTTGGCAATTATTATTCTTTTGTCCGTAACTGAAAAAATAATGGGCAAGTAACTTTTACAATGATTTGGACAAGTGAAGCACGTGCAAAAACATATATGGCTAACAAAGCTAACTTTCAAAACACAATTTTTGATCGAATTTTGGCAATTATTGTCTTTTGTCCGTAACTAAAAAATAGTGGGCAAGTAACTTTTACAGTGATTTGGGCAAGTGAAGCACGCACAACAACATGTTTGGCTAACAAAACTAATTTTCAAAACACAACTTTTAATCGAGTTTTGGTAATTATGATCTTTTGTCCGTAACTGAAATGATAGTGGGCAAGTAACTTTTACAGTGATTTGGACAAGTGAAGCACGCACAATAACATGTTTGGCTAACAAAGCTGACTTTCAAAACACAATTTTTGATCGAATTTTGGCAATTGTTATTTTTTGTCCGTAACTGAAAAAATAATGGGCAAGTAACTTTTACAATGATTTGGACAAGTGAAGCACGCGCAAAAACATATATGGCTAACAAAGCTAACTTTCAAAACACAATTTTTGATCGAATTTTGGCAATTATGATCTTTTGTCCGTAACTGAGAAAATAGTGGGCAAGTAACTTTTACAGTAATTTGGACAAGTGAAGCACGCACGATAACATATTTGGCTAACAAAGCTGACTTTCAAAACACGATTTTTGATCGAATTTAGGCAATTATTGTCTTTTGTCCGTAACTGAAAAAATAGTGGGCAAGTGACTTTTACAGTGATTTGGACGAGTAAAGCACGCACAATAACATATATGGCTAACAAAACTAACTTTTAAAACACAATTTTTGATCGAATTTTGGCAATTATGATCTTTTGTCCGTAACTGAAAAAATAGTGGGCAAGTAACTTTTACAGCTATTTGGACAAGTGAAGCACGCACAATTACATATTTGGCTAACAAAACTAACTTATAAAACACAATTTTTAATCGAGTTTTGGTATTTATGATCTTTTGTCCGTAACTGAAATGATAGTGGGCAAGTAACTTTTACAATGATTTGGACGAGTAAAGCACGCACAATAACATATATGGCTAACAAAGCTGACTTTCAAAACACAAACTTTTGAACGAATTTTGGCAATTATGATCTTTTGTCCGTAACTAAAAAAGTAGTGGGCAAGTAACTGTTAAAATGGTTTGGACCAGTGAAGCACGCACAATAACATATACGGCTAACAAAACTAACTTTCAAAACACAAGTTTTGATCGAATTTTGGCAATTATGATCTTTTGTCCGTAACTGAGAAAATAGTGGGCAAGTAACTTTTACAGTGATTTGGACAAGTGAAGCACGCACAATAACATGTTTGGCTAACAAAACTAACTTTCAAAACACAATTTTTGATCGAATTTCGGCAATTATGATCTTTTGTCCGTAACTGAGAAAATAGTGGGCAAGTAACTTTTACAGTGATTTGGACAAGTGAAGCACGCGCAAACATATATGGCTAACAAAACTAAAAGTGGCAATAAAGGTTGCATGGTATTTCAAATACGTCCCACAGATTACCATTGATACTTGCTTGCAAAAGTTCCATTGAGTTTCAAATAAGTTCTACACAACTTCAGAAATGTTTAAATGTGCCAGATAGGTTGTGCAAGTTTTCAAATGTGATCCACAGATCACCATTGATAATTGAACTTGCATGCATAAGTTCTATTGAGTTTCAAATAAGTTTTATAGATCTTCATACATGTTTAAATGTGACAATAGAGGTTGCGTGGGATTTCAAATAAATTCCACAGATCACCAATGATATTTGAACTTGCTTGCAGAAGTTTCATAGAGTTTCAAATAAGTTTTATAGATCTTCATAGTTTATACATGTTTAAAAGTGACATTAGAGATTGCATGGGATTTCAAATAAGTTCCAAAAATCACCAGTGAGATTTGTACTTGCTTGTAGGAGTTCCTACGACTTTCAAATAAGTTCTACAAAACTTCAGAAATGTTTAAATGTGCCAGATAGGTTGTGCAAGTTTTCAAATGTGATCCACAGATCACCAATGATAATTGAACTTGCATGCATAAGTTCTATTGAGTTTCAAATAACTTTTATAGATCTTCATACATGTTTAAATGTGACACTAGAGGTTGCATGGGATTTCAAATAAGTTCCACAGATCACCAATATTATTTGAACCTGTTTGCAGAAGTTCCATTGAGTTTAAAATAGGTTTTATAGGACCCCAGATTTATTTAAATGCGCCGGTGTAAGTTGTGTGGGATTTCAAATGTGTCCACAAAGCACCAGTAATATTTGTACTTGCTTGCAGAAGTTCCTTTGACTTTCAAATAAGTTCTATAGGTCCCCAGATATATTTAAATGTGCCAGTATAAGTTGTGTGGGATTTTAAATGTGTTCCTCAGATCACCAGTGATAATTAAACTTTCTTGCATAAGTTCCATCGAGTTTCGTGGCGCTGGATCGTCAGGGGAGTCATCTCACACGTGACTCCATGGAAGGGGCCAACCCCTCAAGCAAATACCATTCATGGACCTCTGTTACCTTACCACATGCATGTGGTAGCTATTTGCCGACCGGGATAGACTGTTGGCTGACACACTGGCTGGATGGCAGGTGCACATGTGACCTTTGTCTCGACTTAAAGGGGATTTCATTGACAATGGCCAGTATTCACATACTAACTTTAACGCTTAAACTTAGTGTTAGCGCTTATAAGAACTTCTAACATACTAAACATACTTAAGCGCTTAGCGCTTAGCAAACGCTTAGCGTTAGTATATGAATAACACTTAGTATGTGAATACGGGCCCTTAAGCCTGGTTCATACTCGTCCCTAAGCGTTGTCCCTGTCCCTAAGCGTTGTCCTTGTCCCTGTCCCTAGGTGTCCTTGTCCCTGTGTCTTCATGCTTTGTCCCTGTCCTTAAGAAATGTCCCTAAGGTCTATAGGGAATGTCCTTGTCCCTGTCCTTAGAGGTGATTGATTCATACTCCTTGAGGACAAGGGAATAGTCTTTTTCACCTTGAACTAATGCTCAAACGTCATTGGATAAAATGCGTTTTGTTTAAAGTACCTTGAAAAAGTTATCAAACCCATTTGTGAGCTGAAAAAAAAGAAAAGACAAAATTTCGAATATGGGATTCGAACTCTGATACATAGTTTGAGGAGCAAAAATCTTAACCACTTGACTTCCAGGTCATGTAAATTTGAACTTTAAAACATCTTTATAAACTTTTAGTATATTTGAGGTTGGTATAAAAATTGAAAACCAAGTATTTTTCACGCAAAAATGTGTTAAATAACCCAAAAATAACGATGGAATAATTACCGCAACACAAGCCCACGACATTCTTTCACTAGTAGTCGAGTTCGTCCGTGATTGGCTGTTCTTCGTGTCACATGTAGTCACTGCCGTATTTTGATTGGCCGAGTTGCTTAGGGACAGGGAAAAAGTAGAACATTGCTCAACATTGCTTAGGGACATAGGGACAGTCCTTATGGCTGCTTAAGGACATTCCCTAAGCTGCTTAGGGACAAGTATGAATTAATCGCAGCTTAGGGACAGGGAAAAGGAAAAGGACACTTCGGAAGTATGAATTAATTTTTTATAATGACAGGGACAAACCTTAAGGACAGGGACAGTCCTTAAGGACGAGTATGAACCGGGCTTTATGGGCGCGATCCGAACTTCCAACAATCATATTAAAGCCCAGTTCATACTTTTCCTTAAGGTGGTACTTACGAATGTGCAGTGGTTTTTAAATTTTTGAAAAAAATTAGTTGATTCAAACTGTATTTTTTGAAAATAACGTCTGTAAAAAATTGATTCATATACACAAAATGACAAATGAAGTAAGCGGCATTGCATGTGAAAAATTTTTTGGAGCAAGCCAAGCCAACAAGCTAAACTACACAACAGGAGAATGGAATTTTAACAGTTTTGGCCACTTTTCTTAGCGCATGCGCAACGCATAAACACAAAAATAAATATGAATAAACTTTAGCAAATTTTCTAGACCCAAAATGAATATTTTTTTCAATTGCTTATATTTTTGCGCAGATATGGAACCCGAAAGTTGAGTGTGAATAGACACTTTTTACTTTGAAACCGTATATTTCATTATATAATTGACAAATCATAAAATCGTTCATTTTGGGTCTAGATAATTCACTTTTAAATATTTGTGCCATTTTTCGCATTTTTTTATTCTTTAAACTCGTCAAAAAGTGGCCAGATTTGAAAGCGCTCAAAAAAGCCAAATTGGTATACTTTTAACACGTTCCATACAAATAATCTTTACAGTTATACAATAAAACTTTGCTTAAATGTAGAAGGAAAGTAGCGCTTTCTAACGCTATAAAAACTATGATATAAAGTTAATTAATTATTGAAGACTATCCTGTTGAAAAACACTGCACATTCGTTACTACCACCTTAAGAACACAGACAGGGACAAGGACAAACGTTGGCTGGCTGCTATTAAGAATTGACACGATCGTTTCGACTATTTTTTTGCATATATATATGCTTTGTAAGTGACCCTGATTTTATTTATGCAAAAATGCAGCTTAATTGCCCACATTATTTTTTTGGAGTCATTTAAGTTGGCGCTCCTGAAATGTGAGTTTTTAAAAACGGCAATCTGGGGCCAAATTTAGATGTGCGATAGCAAGCCGGTGTAAAAGTATACCCAAACACGAAATATGAAGTTGATTGATACAAATTAGCAATCACTGTAGACCAAACGTGAGTGGAATTTCGGCTTGCGATTTCTCTACACAGCTAGATAGCTGTTGCACAACCGATAGCTGATTTTGCTTACCATAGTGTGATCAAGCGGTCGCAAAATGTCATTTTTGATAAATATGATTGATATATTGAAAAAACACTAAAATCACGATTTTCGAAAAAGGTCAATTTAACTAAATATCTTAAATACTATCGATATGCTCAAAATCAAATTTCGCGACCGCTCGAAAACAACTAGGTGCATTTATGTGCCAAGTTTTAATTATCTTCGTTTAGCCAATTTTTTAAAATCGCAAGCCGAAAATTTGTGAATGTATTCACACGCACTTTATTTCAGCATCATACAAAAAATACTGCTTTATTTTACAAAAAAATTACACCACACTCAATAAAACACAGAAGATTTTTAAGTAACTTCAAGTAAAATACAGCTGCTAGTGTTTTTCAATCTTCCAAAATCATTACGTACGTGTAAATTCACTGGCTTGTAAAGCTATTTCCGTGAAAATCTATTTTTCTTGCTGAAAAAAGCTGAAAAATTTTCAAATTTTTTTCATGTGATATGCACATCAAATTGAAGAAAATTCAATCAGGTGCATGTTTAGTTTTGCGCGTTTTCAAAATGGCTAAAACCCACAGTTCAGGAGCGCCACCTTAAGGACAAAACGATAGCACAGGGGGGGGGGGGGCAGTAGCGTAGCCAGGATCGAGTTGAGAGAGGGGCCAAAGTGCCTTTTTGCCCGAAAAATTTTCGAAGTTTGTCTACCGGGGGGGGGGGGGGGGGGGTCTACGCGACCCAAATTTTTTATCCGCGGGGGGGGCCCCAAACGCTGAGGGGGGGGGGGGGCAAAAACGAGGTGGGGGGGGGGGGGTGGCCCCCCGGGCCCCCCCCCTGGCTACGCCACTGGGGGGGGGGGGGCGGCGACCAAAATGGGTGGGCGCACCAAATTCACAATAACACTATTTTTAGGTGAAAAAATGGTTCTTATGCTTTAAGTGTTACGTTTTTATACGTTATAATAGCTACACTCATACCAAGTTTAACGAAAAAGGACCCGAAAACCATACCAAGGCGACATCGCTACCACAGGCATCAGCTGGCTAAATGTCTATAAAATGGCAATTAAAACCAACAAAAAAATTTCTGAAATTTTGTATAAAATTTGTACACTTCTTGTCCAAAATTTGTACTTATTTTGTATAAATTTTGTACAAATTTTGTATAAATTTTGTACTTTTTCAAAAAATTTTCTGGGACCTTTTTCGGGTTAAATGCAGTTGGGGGGGGGGGGGGGGTAAAAATAGTGGACCTATTTTTTTGAGTAGAGCACCTTGGGGGAAGCATTTTTGCTTCAAAAACCCCTATTTCATTTTTTGGATTTTTTGAGATATGACCCCCCGCAATCTGAACCCTCAGTGAGGGACGTTTTCGCAATTTCTTTCCGAAGCCCTTGTTTTTTCCGTTCTAATCGTCTCTAAATGGTGTCATATTATTGTTTACAATTTTTTAGAATCAAAACATAGGCTCTTTGACTGGGTTCCTGCCAAAAAATTGTCCAAATTCGCCAGAAACGTCTAATTTTTGACCAAATTCAAATTTGACCTTAATTTAGGCTTGGACTTAGGCTTAGGCTTAGGGCTTAGGCTTAGTATGGGGCTTAGGCTTAGGCTTAGTATCAGGCTTAGGCTTAGGCTTAGGTTCAGGCTTAGGCTTAGGCTCAGGCTTAGGCAATAAAAAATCGAAATTTTAAGAAAAAATCCTGCCAGCTTAGCCTAGAGAATCCTGCCAACTAAGCCTAGACGATGCCTTAAAACATCATAACGCACTGAAAACTATCCAAAAACAAAGATTATAGCCATTTTTGGCTTCGAACTTTGGCCTACGTTCACTTCCGAAAACACTGAAAATGCAATTTTCAAGGGGTCATAGCTCAGAAAATCCAAATTTGTGGATAGGGGTTCTATTACAAAAAATGCTTCCCTCAAGGTGCTCTACACCAAAAAATAGGTCCACTATTTTTCCCCCCCCAACTGCACTTGATCCCCTTTTTCACTGATACTACAGGCATCAGGCTGCTTAAATGTTGCTAAAATGGCAACTAAAACCACATGACAATTAAAACCAACAAAAAATTTCTAAATTTTTGTATGAAATTTGTACACTTTTTGTCCAAAATTTGTATATACTTATTTTGTATAAAGTTTGTACAAATTTTGTATAAATTTTGTACTTTTTCAAAAATTTTTTGGAACCTTTTTCACTGATACTATATACAGGCAGTGGCGTAGCCAAAAAAAATTTCGGGGGGATGACTTTTCGATTTTTTGAAGTGTGTTGAAATGCACTTAATTGCTATTTTAACGCAAAAAACGACACATTAGCATTTTTCGGTCAAAAAACAGTGCTAATTTTCGACCACAGCAGCATCGAACGTAAATTTGCAGCTAAAAATAACGAAAGTTACAAAAATTGTGGGCCGGTAAGGGGTCGGAAGCTAGCGAATTTCATATTTTTCGAAATTTTTTGACATTAAAAACTGTACATTTATTGGAAAATGTCATTTTTGTAACAATAAAACAGCTAAAACGATATATACACTACACAGTGTATTAAACAAATACATAGTGCATAATGCAACTACATACATACGTACATGCTTTCATGCAAGATAAAAGCAAGGAACACAGCCCGCAGAAAAAAATTGGGGAAAATTTTGATTTTTAGGCCAAATTTGGTCAATTAGCATCGGAAATTTTTTCCGGCCGGACCATAAAAACCAAAGGGGAGACCCTTGTGTAAAATTTCAGTCGGAAAAAATTTCGGGGGGGGGGAATTCCCCCCATTTCCCCCCCCTCCCCCCCTGGCTACGCCCCTGACTACAGGCATCAGTTGCCTAAATGTCGATATATAAAATGGCATCAAAACCAGCAAAAAAATTTCTGAATTTTTGTATAAAATTTGTACCCTTTTGTCCAAAATTTGTACTTATTTTGTATAAAGTTTGTACAAATTTTGTGTTTTTATTTAAATAGTATATACCATTAAATTTTTTTGTCAAAATAACGTTATATTCCCGTTCAGCAGCTGAAATCAACTTTTCCACAGTTTTTCAACTAAACTGACAAAATTCGAAAATTTGACAGCCCTGCACCTGTATATTAAAATGAATTTGAAATACAGACCGAGTGATTATCCATTAAAGCGTTATAAATTGAGTGAAATCGTGAAAAGTCATCTTTTCAACGCAGTGGCGGATCCAGGAATTTTTTTCGGGGGGGGGGGGGCGCCCCCCCACCAATCGGCCATTAGAAATACAAGACAATACAAATTTACTGGTGAGGGGGTCTGGGGGCGGCAGCCCCCAGAAGACAGACACCTTTACTGCTTTTGACCCCAGGACATACATGTATGAGGGGGGGATGGGGGGGGACCCCCCAAATCGAGGACCCGGGGGGGAGGGTCCCCAAAATTTGGGCAAAATTTTGAAAAAATGGCACTTTTTGGCGAAATTTTTAGAAAATTTTACAAAACTTAGGGTATTTTTGGTCGATCTGGGGTGGAGCCGGGAGGGTCCCCAAAATTTGGCCGGAGAGGCCCCCCCCAAAATTTTGACCCCGTTACATGTATGCCCCGGGATATACTCGAAAATCTGTATCTTTCATCAAAACACACAGTTGCGGGGGCCCCAAACACTTCCACGTTTTTTGACCCCGGGATATCCTATGAAATCTGCAAGTTTTATCAAAACACACAGTTGCGGGGGTCTGGGGGCGGCAGCCCCCAGAAGCCAGACACCTATTTAGAGAATTTTTTATTTTTAGGCCAAATTTGGTCAATTGGAGACGTATCGAAAATTTTTTCCGGTTGGACCATAAAAACCAAAGGGCAACCCTTGTGTAAAATTTCAGTCGGAAACAGTTTCGGGAGAGGGGATTTTCAATTTTAGGTTGAATTCGATCAAGTGGAAGTAGTATCAATTGTTGTTAACCACTGTTAAATAAACACACTGTCAGTTGCGTAGCCAGAAAAGAGGAATGACTTTTTGAATGGGTTAAAATGCACTTTTTAGTAATTTTAACACTTAACTCCCCTTGGCAAACGCAAGATCACTAAGCCACATTTTGCCGGGGCCTGAAGATTTTTCAATTTTTAGCCCGAATTTGGTCAACAAAAGACGTATCAGTATTTTTCCGACAGAAAAATTAAAAAAAAAAGATGGCAACGTCACATCAGAGTATCATACAGTGTATTACACAAGTAAATGCAGCATAATGTACTCTAATAGGTAGACATGCATAGGCTTTGATGAAAGATAATACCAAGCACCAGTAAGCTAGAAAGTTGCGGGGGTCTGGGGGCGGCAGCACCCATGAAAAAATTGGAGAAATTTTTTATGTTTAGAGGAAATTTGGTCAATTGGAGACGTATCGGAAATTTTTTCGGTCGGGCAATAAAAACCAAAGGGGGGACCCTTGTGTAAAATTTCAGTCAGAAAAAATTTCGGGGGGGGCGGGCGCGCCCCCCGCGCCCCCCCCCCCCCTGGATCCGCGCTTGTTTCAACGGTATATATCACAGGGGGTGCACCAGTTCTGGCTACTAGGTATATAAATCTGACAGAAAAACTAATAGCACGCTGAAATGCACATTATATTCGCATGCAAAACGACAGACCTCCATCTATCTATTCAAAAAGAAAAAGACCTCCATCTATATTCTATAACCGTCTTAGCTGTACTGCCAATATGTAGCGTCCACCCATAATACACGTGAGTTACCTTCCTATCCCCCTCCCCAGGCCTAAAGTGACACGATTGACTCCAAAAGAGCAGATGCACTACAACCCCACTACACGACCATGCATGCAAAAGATCAGATATGGGCTGTTTGCGTAACTTCTCAAAAGCCGGCTCTAGTTTATTTGTGACTTTCTTCGAGGCCCAAAAAAGAGCTTTCCCCCCCTCCCGGCAGAGCCAAAACTGCAAAAGCTTGGAACAAAATTTTTATGATGCCTCTATTGCCGACCACAACAAATGTAACAACCATAAAAAAGTGCCTCGCCAAGAAGGATTTCCTGAGTTATGGCGCCGGACAAAAAAGACGGAAAAATCCAAGTTTGCGGGAGGCGATTTTTCATAGTAATAATTTTTCGAGTAATACCCAATCGATTCGCCTGAAATTTGGCCAGCATGTATAGTGGTGCGGGGAAAAACCCTACGCGTTTTGCGGGGAAAAAACCCTAGTGCTTCCTGGCCGAACCTTTAGCCATAGGCCCTTTTTGAGTATGTATATAAGTGAAAAGCGCATCCCAAACTGACTTACCACACCAATTTTTGTGCAGTTCGGAGGCCTGCAGCATTTTTTATGAAATATCAAAATTTCGCATGTTGAGAAATTTCAAAGTGACAAAATTTTCAAAATTTTTGACTTGTCTTAATTTTTCACAAAATCACTTTTTTGGCGAACGCCGTTTGCATATTTCAAGAGAGTTACCTTTCCTCTATACTTCTAAAGCTCAAAAACAGTGAAAAACGTTGTGGTTGACCTGCGACCGTTGAAAGTTTGTGCGGGAAAAAACCCTATTGCGGGGAAAAAACCTATTTTTTTGGTGACAATTTTTTGCTAAACTTATCCATAGTTGCTACAAAAATTAAATCATTTGGGCTAAAAACATGCGTAGACTTTGTTGAAACCGTTTATTTGGCCGCAAAACGTTGTTTTAGCCCATACCCCGACACCCCTTACGAAACCTGTTTTGGTGATGTTTCACCAAAATTTGGTATTTTTTTGCAATATTTAGGCTTTAGCTGCTGCGTACCACTAAAGTCCAAGAATGGTATAGTGGTGCGGGGAAAAAACCCTATTTTCAGCTTTTCGGGTCCTCCTGCGCTCCACATAAATCGGATCCATTAATGCTCGCGGCTGTTATAACTAGGGATGGGACCGAAAAAAGTTTCACCGAATACCGAATACCGAATATTCGGTTTTTCATTTTCGGCCGAAAACCGAATACCGAATACCGAATAGTTGTCATTTGTCAAGCAAAGTTTTCTCAGATTTTAAAGACACAGAAAAATAAAATGCTACGTATAGATAAATATATAAATACTATGTATAGTGCCCTGGGGTGCAGTGGGACTGTTTTTTGGGGCGAAAAGGGACACCCCCACCTAAGTTTCAGAAACGATGCCGAAACGTGCAACTTTGAGCGTAACACCTATATCATACATGGGCAAGACCCGGGATTTACCCGGGTGGACCGCGCGACCGCGCAATGAAAAGAGTTGGACCGCGCAGCCCGAGCGGACCCTTTTTTCAACTTTTCGGGTCGTCCTGTGCTCCACAACGACCTTCTTTCCCTTAACTGTTGCACTAATAAAATGGATTGTAATGTAACTACTCACGTTTTTGAGTAGAGGGCTGGCATTTCTGGGCTCGAGGCCTACTTTCTGGCCTAAACTTTTTCAGCTACCATTTACCAATGAATAAATAATTTCCGATACGTCTCCAACTGACCAAATTCGCCCTAACCATCGCGTAAAACCATCAAAAAAATTGCATCATGCAAAAATCATGCATTTGTTTCTGGGGGCTGATGCAATCAGCCCCCAGACCCCTGCAACTTGCTTTCATCTTTCATGAAGGCTTGTCCCTTTTCACCCAGGCTGTCTCAGGGTATTGTGCTGGTTTTGGAGTGAAGTAGGACAGTTATTAAACTCTTGCAAACTTTGCAGAGTGTGTGTTGTGTTTTGACGATACTTATAAGCATCCATCAAAAATTCACGCAAGTATGTGCTGCGTTAAATGCCTCACAAATGCTAATTCGAGGTTATTAGCTAATACATATGCAGTTTTTATGTTTTTTGTGTACATCTCAGGTCGAAGTGTAGTGCTAATTGAAGGATTAATAAAATGAGTTCTTATTCTAAACGTTGCTTGCTTTGGAATTTCCTTGATTTTCTAACTATTCGGTATTCGGCCGAAAATTGACTTTTCGGTACCGAATACCGAATACCCGTTTTTCGGCCGAAAACCGAATACCGAATACCGAATTTTCGGTACATCCCTAGTTATAACGGCCATCTTTCGCCTAACTGTTGCACTAATAAAATGGATTCTAACTACACACGTTTCTGAGTAATAAGCCTCGAAACGTCCGGGGAAAAAAACCCTAATGCGGGGAAAAAACCCTACCACTTTTTTCGGCTGTTCTATTACCAGTAAGTATAAACTCAATTCCATCGTGTTCTACAACTCTTAGGCTGCAGTATGGACTAAAAAAACCGTTTCTCCGACACCTATGTGACTCACAATAAATCTTCAAAAATCGACCATTTTTGGCAGAAATGACTTCTGCCCAAATATGCATTTTTTTAGTATTTAAGGTGGTAGTTGCGTTTTCGAGGTTTTTGTGATTTCTATGTAAACTTTGCGCCACCAGTACTCAAGTTATAAGTGACGCCTGAGCATAAATTTTTGGGACAGTATTGTAAGGGTCAAAATCCCCAGGCATGTCTCTCACTTTTTTGAAATTTCACCTGTGGACATTTTTAGAGGGTTTTAATTACAAGAAAATATCTTACATTTTCGGTGCGTTTGCTTTTCAGCTATTTTCTCAGAAAATTGACTAGTTATTAAAAAAGTGGGGGACATGCCTGGGGATTTTAAACATGTCAACAAACTTACCAACTTTCAGCCTCAACAGGTAATCGTATGATTCAGA
The DNA here is from genome assembly GCA_030248245.1 of Trissonchulus sp. WLG1_4. NCBI lineage: Eukaryota > Metazoa > Nematoda > Enoplea > Enoplida > Ironidae > Trissonchulus > Trissonchulus sp. WLG1_4. Next base: position 1,096 of record JASANF010002384.1, on the reverse strand, counting down.
GCTGTGGCGCAAACTTTTTGTAAAAAATTTTAATTTTTTGGAAAGGACCTTTCTTTAGTCGTTTATACCGGAAAGAATATCACAGGTTAAATTTCAAGTCATGGCATACATTTAGGAAAGATATTGTTCTACCTAATGCAAAAAACCGCTTGTGATTTGAATCTGTAAACGCTGAGCTATGGCTTTTTAAAAAAACACCTAAAAACGCAATTACCCCCTTAAATGCATTAAAAATAGATTTTTGCACTTATTATGTTAGGAACGGTGGCCAACCACCGCCCGCGTCTACCATTCTTGGATTTAGGTGGTACGCAGCAGCTAAAGCCTAAATATTCCAAAAAATGCCAAATTTTGGTGAACCATCACCAAAACAGGTTTCGTACAGGGTGTCGGGGTATGGGCCAAAACGACAAAAAACGACGTTTTGCGGCCGAATAAACGGTTTCAATGAAGTCTACACATGTTCTTACCACAGATCAGTCAACTTTTCTGTCAACAATGGGTGAGTTTAGCTAGCAAAAAATTGTCGCCAAACAAAATAGGGTTTTTTCCCCGCAATAGGGTTTTTTTCCCGCACAAACTTTGAACTGTCACAGGAAAACCACAACGTTTATCACTGTTTTTGAGCTTCAGAAGTATAGAGGATAGGTATATAACTCTCTTGAAAAGTGCAAACAACGTTTGGGCAAAAGTGGTTTTGTGAAAAAATATGACAAGTCAAAAATTTGGAAAATTTTGTCACTTTGGAATTTTTCAACATGCCAAATTTTGAAATTTTATAAAAAATGCTATATACAGGCCTCAAAACAGAAATTGGTGTGGTAAGTAAGTTTGGGATGCGCTTTCCACCTACATACTCAAAAAGGTCCTATGTCCTCAAAAAGGTTCGGCCAGGAAGCACTAAGGTTTTTTCCCCCGCAAAACGCGTAGGGTTTTTTTCCCACACCACCATAGACGCGGGCGGTGTTTGTCCACTGTTTCTAACGTAATAAGCGCAAAAATCTGTTTTTAATGCTTTTAAAAACTAAAAAATGCATATTTGTGCGGAAGTCCGTTCTGCCAAAAATGGTCGATTTTTAAGGAATTATATATCTAT
>JASANF010002382.1:0-26068 GCA_030248245.1 Trissonchulus sp. WLG1_4 | reverse complement strand
ATATATGCTTAGCCTGGCTATTACAGAATTGTCTAACAGTTGGCCCTAAAGCGTAAAGCTTTTAAGGGCGCTTGTTAATTTCTAATTAGCACACCATTACACCACCAACTATAGTGATAATTTGCTATTGTATCGCTGGCTCTAATAGTGGCGTCTTTTAAGTTGTTTCGGGAATACATATATTATACACTACCATTAGGTCCTTTTAAGGAGAAAAAATAAGCCATAAAATACAGTTTCATATATTTCGAAGCGTGTAACTTTAATTGACAAACAAACACTGCTTCGATACCAACTATTTATCTAACACCATCTTTTTAATTTCACCAAATGCGCTATTTGCATCTGTATTATCTTATTCTTCAGTTATTCTTATTCGCTAGCTATTCATCATTTTTTAAAACTCGACCAAAGTTGATGAGATTTGTATAGTTTAAAACTCATACGTTGCTACGATAGCCACATGCGGTAGCTGCCTATAACATAAAAAACTGTCCAGTAACAGAAAACACTTTCATTTTTCAGTGTAATTTTAGAAAATTAATGCCACTTGGCTCCTTTTTTACCAATCGCACAAGAAAATTTTTTGATAGTTTTTTATATCATGATAATGATAAAATTACAAGGATAAAACTTAACTACCACCTTAATACAGTTCAAAATTTGGCCAACCAATAATAAATTATGGCTAAGCTTATTCTGTTCTCAGGTATATAAATAGTTGAAAGATAACTCAACAGTAATTTTTATCAGCTAAACAAACGCAGCTATTCTTTTTTTACTTATTCTGTAATACTTGTACTGCAATGCTCAGAGATCACAGGAGCACAATTAAAGAACTTATTTGAGATTCAATGCAACTGATTGAATGCGCCACATTAAGGGTCGATTCACACTTACAGCCCTATGTCCGTTCAGCCGACAAAAAGACGAAATGATGACGTCACATGCGCTGGCTGATTCACTGCACTAGGCCGCTAGTGACGCCATTCTGCAGGCTGAACGGACATACGGCTGTAAGTATGAATCGAGCCTAAGCTCACCATTGAAAGACAATAAGCATTGGGATTGAAATCGGAGCCTAAGGCCAGACAGACTCCGGCTTTGATCATTTGGCGCGCGGGGGGCGGCTTGAGGCGTAACAGATAGGCCGTCGTGGGCAGTAGCACGGCAACCGGAGGGGCGGGGGTTCGAGTCCCGGCAAGGGCCGCGATGCCAGCCTCTGATATTTCTTCCAAGTGTGTCACAGCCCGAGCGCCTATCTCTGATGCGAGCTGAAACATCAAACCCGGGACCGGGTTCATACAAGATCACTAACGATTCATTAGTATATAACACTGATGCAAACTAGAAAATGCGTTATAACTTTGCCTCTAGCTACGTAATGCTTGTGTTGGATTGCCAATATGTTGCATAATGCATGGGTTGAACACTTGAACTTATACGTTTTCTTGATGCAATCAAAAGCAGACTCATAGTTATTCATTCGTCCATACATGTAAACGGGGTCTCGGACTGGGGGGATGCTTCTCCCCGATTTTTTTAAAATTTGGGGGGGCTTGTCCCGTCGTTTTGGGAGCTTAAACTGACAAAAACGCAAAATTTTCCAATTTTTGCCTTAAAATGGGAAATTTTCGCAAAATTTGGATATTTTAAGCAATTTTTTTGCTTTGGTCAATTTTGAAGCATTTTACAGCGATCTGGGGCAAATTTTCGAGTTCTCGTGCACCTTTTTTTAGCACCAAGCAGGGAAGCTTGCTCCGATTGGTCAAATTTGAGGGGGGACTTGTCCAGGATTCTGAAATCTAGGGGGGGGTGCCATCCCCCCCCAGGCCCCCCCATGTACATCTGTGCATCAGTCCCATAATTAGTAAATAATAGTAACTTGAATATATATCTGCAACTAATGAATAACTTCATGCTGGCTAGATTTATCATTGAATACGGCTACTTTCATTCCGACGTTGCGTACGCGTGAAATATTGGGTCGTGTCAAGAAAATTACCAGCAAACCATATCTATTGTGTAGTCGTGTAGACGCGAAGTTTAACGCATTAGGTATTAAGGGCCAATTCCAAAAATAAATTAAACGGATCAGATTAAAATTTGTTTGCCTAATAACTTATTTCGATGTTGAGGTAGACTTAAAAAATTTTGTGGACAAGCGGTAAGTGCTACAAAAACTTGCTATAGCAAATTTTGTATAAATTCATAAACGATGTCATGAGCTATTAGCAAAACAAATTTTAATCTAATCCGTTAAATCCATTTTAGGAATCGGCCCTATGTTGCTTACTACTGAATCGCGATCGCGTTCACATACCCGGAAAAGCATATTAGTAAAAATTCATACTAATATACAAATATTACATATAGCACCCTACATTGTTGTCAAAACAGCCATAGCTACATACCTTCCCAAAAAGAACTTTTATCTAAAGCACTTTATCTAATGTGTCCCAAAATAGTGCACTTTGGTGAGTTCGCACGCATATAATTACCTCAAGCCAAAAAATGTCATGCAAAACTTCCTCTGATAGGTATGAGCCAGTCAAATTTCCTGATTAACCTTTGCTCGCTGAATCACACTATATTATTATAATACTATCTGTGGCGGCAGCTTAAAATGTGCTCAAAACAGAATGACTCGAATAAAATAAAATAATCCCTTGACGTCAGCCAAAGCGAAACTGACCTCAGCGGAGGCCGTATAGGAAAGTTCGTCGCCGTGAAAGTTGGCAGATAAGCCGATCTGCTGTCCGGCTTGCAGAATTCGACGGCTCTGCTCTGAGCTGAAGACGCCCTTTTCACAGAATACGTCAATGTTCTCCACCTGCAGGTCGCCTAAAACAAGGATTAAGTAGATTAACTGGCGGGATTGAGATAGGATTAAGTGGGGATTAAGTAGGGTTCACTGAGTCAGTGTGAACAACAAATATGACAACTTTGACTCACAACTATAAGTTGTTGTAAATAAAATGTGAAGTTGTTATGAGCAGTAGAATCTAGTATGTAATATCATGTATTATGTAGGTACAAAAACTATAGGCTAAACAGCAAGCCTAACAAATATGTGGCACAGGTTCAAACTTGTGTATTTTAATTTTTCAGTTTTAAGAATTCAATAGTTTTTAATTACAAGAGTACCTATTACATTTTAAGTTGTACCAAGAGTACATAATAGGAAGAGTATGACACTACAGTTCATGACATTAAAGAAACTGCATAATATGGGCAATGCAGCTGACTTCAGTAATACTTCGGTACCACCCTCAGTTGAGTACGGGGTTTTGAAATGAGGGGGATACCCCCCTTCAATTGAGCACTATGTCTTGAAGTGAGGGGGGTACCCCCGCTCAAAACCGTACAAAAATGGGCTATTTTCCTCTCCACATTGGACGCAGCCCCACAAGGCATAATATAAAGTGTCATACTCTTAGTTGTACGAAGATTTTCTACATTTCAATGATTAGCTATAAGTTTTACGTACGGTCTGCTTGTACACAACGTACCGACCAAAATTACTTGCTACAAACTCCAGAGTCAAATCAGAGTCGGAGTCACCTGATTCCAGAGTCAAAGTTTATATATTTAACTACATCGTTGGCTGCGCTATCGAGTGACTCAGACTCCGCTTTTCTCAACCGCCATGTATTGTCCACGACATTCGCTCTATATATGTATGCTGTACACAGCTGAGTATTAACGTGTTTAGGTTCAACAATATTTGGTTCCTTGGGAAATGAACCCGACGACACTGTTGGATTGTAAAAAAAGTCTAATAACCTGTCATCTTCCACCGCGTTAACCACCAGACACTAGTCAACCCCATGACGTCAAATTATCATTAATTTTTCATTTATCCTCGCTAGCTGGTCGGTTTCAATTAGAACATTTAATAAGGCTTTTTTGGGTAGGCGGTATTTCCTAGACTTCCCCATTAGACACATACATATAGTGTCCATTCTTATTAATGTTTCTTGCTTAGAGGGAGTCAAAAAAACTGACACAAAATGCTCATTAATTGTCAGCTAATATTTAGCAGATCATATAATATAGTCTCAGTAGGATTAATTATTTAGGCAGCAAAATAAGATTTCTCTCTGTAATAAATACAATATTTGTTGTTGATTACAAAGATAACTCCTTGGCTGTCCCAAATCCCAGTCACAAACAATGTTTTCAGAAACGTAGATTATTAGGGATAACATTTTTTAAAATTCGGCAGCTACATACATTTATTTTTTGTCCAAGCCCGCAACTAGGTACATAATGCTGATGGAAATCTTAGGTGCAGTCGTTATCATACATGTACACAGGGTCTCGGTCTGAAGGGGGGGCTTGTCCCGGAATTTTCGAAACTTTAGGGGGAGCTTGTCCCGACGTTTTGGGGGCTTGAGCGGACAAAAAAGCAAAAATTTCAAATTTTTGTCAAAAAAGGCCAAGTTTTTGGCAAAATTTGGATATCTTTGGCCATTTTTTTGCTTTTTGCTCATTTTTGAAGCATTTTACGGCCATCTGGGGCAATTTTTGAGTGTTCGGGCACTTTCCTTTCAGCATCAAGGAGAAGGGCTTGTCCATTATGTTTTTGTTACTAGACTTGTTAGTATACTTATACTATCCTATTCATAATGATAATGAAAATATCTACTCCACATTAAAATGTCAGTTAGAACCATGTGTGGTATTAAGACGTTTAACTTTCGAATCTTGTGCAGCCGCTTGGTTCCAAAGTTATACGCAACGTAAAACGGAGTTATTTGTCTGTTGCTATGAGCAACGTTTAAACGTTGTTACTAAAACCACGGTACTTAGCATCTGTTTCATCAAAATCTCTAAAAGAAGCGTTAATGCTTCATACTACACTGCTAAGCTGTGACTTTGCGTTTAAAAGGGCGTAAAATGGAGTTATTTTTCCTCCGCAGAATCCTCCGCGACAGGCCATTTTTGTAGTTAGTTATTTCTGGAGGTTAACCACAAAAATGGCCACAGCTTAGGCTAGGAGCATCGTAGAAAGATAAAAATTACGTCATTGGAAAGACAATTTCTAGCGCTTTCAAATGACATATCACATGATGGCGCAACTTCCTGAAAATAAGTCTAAATTTCAATTTCTAATTTTTGACGTACGCTAAACGTCACGTCACAGGGTCATGTGACCCATCATTTGAAAGCTCTAACAATTTCCTCTTAAATGACGTTAAAATTATAATTGTACCACTACCGTATCAAAAGCTATGGCCCCTGAAAACTTTTCCTAAAAGGGGCTAATTGTACAGATCACACCATGAGTGATCAATTCTCTGAGCAATTGAATTTAGGCAAAAATTTAAAAATTTTTTGCTCATTTTTCAAAGAATGAAAAATAAAATAGACTTCACTAAGATAAATACAACATGGTCTAACTAGTCTAAACTAGACGCACTAGACTTGTAATAATAAATAACAATGATGAAAATAACAAACCAAATCAAAAAATAATATTAATATAAAATTCAGACAAAAACAAAGTAAAAAATTAAACATGTAGAAATATTCTAGAAGAGTTTATAGTTTTCAAAATAATTACCAAACAAAAATAATTTTTTAAACTAAATTTAAAAATTGGAGAGTATTTTCCTATGTTTTTGTTTTGTTTTATGTTCCTATGTTTTTGTTTTGTTTTATGTTCCTATGTTTTTTCCTATGTACAAGTTACTCTAACTTTGTTTCATTGCAATTTCATGACTTTTAAAAAACAAATATGCCGCACAATTGGCTGATTGTGAAAATACATAGGTATGTATGTATTTTGTGCGCAATTTTTTGTTCATATCGTTTGTAAATTAAAATCGGGCATTAACACAATTCTACCCTGAACCAACTATGGCGTGGATTTTGTTTCTGGTCGGTTCTTGTTCAGAATTTATATCCTTTTCTTTGCACTAATAATTAATTACTCCAGAGAGTAGACCTTCTAGCTAGCACTCTTCCCAAATTCCGCAACATTTATCACACCGCTGAGCAAAAAAATGTCTCGTTTTGTACATATAACCTTCCTGGTTTCGAGAATGTACGTGTATAGGTCTTTAGTTTGAAGTCATACATGCATATACATAGTAGGGGGGATGGGGAGGAAGACCCCCCACCCCAAAGTAACGCCCTGCCTCAGGGGAGGGAGGGAGGTCACGAAAAGGGTAAAACTGGGGGCCAGGGAAAAAAGAGGCAAGAGGGAAAAGGTAAAATTTTGCAGGCTCGGCGTCTGCAAAATTTTCGCCTAAAATCTCGTAGGTCAGTGTATTTTAGCGTATTTTAGCATTTCAATAAGTAGTTTCAACTCAGCACTTAAAAAAAGTGGAAATTTTAGATAAAATTCAAGCAATTCTTACCGAAACTTCGCCAATAAACTGTCAAAATAGCTACTTTTTAGGCATAACAAATCAATATATGTACGTCAGTTTTGACGAAGGGAGATCACCTACAAAAAATTAAGTCTTCAGTCTTCTTGGCAAAGATTAGCCGCTACATAGAATGGGCAGTGTTATATCATTATATGCGGCTGTAAATCCAGGAAGGAAATTCTAAACCTCCAGACAGACCCCTTTTCTGATCATTAACACTATGAGAAAGTTCTTTTGCCAATAATTAGAATAGCCCATTTAACGCCAGTCGCCTAAACGGGCATCTCGCAGCGTCTTAACAATTTGCAAAATTAAATTCCGTTTCATAAAAGTGAGCTGCTCCGAATTCTAGAAACTTCTTGTTGAAGAGTTATTTATAGGTCTTCCAATTTAGTCTGAGAACTTTCCTAGTTGTCTAGGTGAGGTGAGGGCACCGTACCGCTACCGGACGGCCGCTAATGGATTATTACATTTTTTGCTCACTTTTTAGCATTGGCTTATTCTATTGTTGCTGAAATTAGTTAATGTATTTCATAACTCAGGACAAAGCAGAAGCCACCTAATGCCCGTTCCGCCGGGAAAATTATAAAAAAACGCATCAGACATAGTGCATATGTATGTGACTTATGGTGTGATTATTTGGTAATACGGCTGAAAGTATAAATCGAGAGTCGAGACTTACACGTACTTCGATAGGCTTCATCTGAAATCTTAAAGAAGTGGTTAGCTGAAATTTGGCTTTTTCGCGTAATTGGCCTATTCTCATTACCCTCATGTACGTTACGTTACGTTTATCAGGTGGTCTATTCATTCAGGATTCATTTATTAATTTATTTATTTATATATTCTATTCTTATTGTCATTCAATTAGTAACATATATCTTCCATGTTTCAATTCTTTTCACTGTCAGTGTTCCAACACAATAAATATTTCTGTGTTATTCAGGTTTATTCGTCTACAATCGGGCATTTCAACACTTTATTTCAAGTACACTGTTAATGGACACTGTTTACACTTTTTTGTTGACTATACTGTTTCTTGTGTTAGCGACTTGAGCTTTTTTTCTGTAATATTATCAATATTATAGCTTTCTATGCATAGCTTATGAGGGAAGGCTTAGGGTTGAGGAGTGAGTCTAGTCTATATGCATAATAATTACAATATGGCCATTATATAATCTGGCAGCGGCAACTGAGGACGGCCAATATTCGGTGCAGCCCAATCAAGCGAGCAGGTGAAGACAAAAAAGCCAGGCAGTTTCCTAAACGCTTTAGTCTTCCCACTAAGCTCCTAGAAGCCGCATAATTGAACACCCCCGCCATCTTCATGACTAACAGGCCCGTGTATGGGTGGGGAGCTTCGGAGCAGAAGGACACGGGTTGTGTCGGAACCACACATGTGCAGCTTGGGAAGTCTTGAGGGTGGAGGGTGCGGAGTAACTTTTCCGGCCGTTTTTGCTTCGTGAGCCACCAATTTTTGCTCCTGACCCACCAATTTTTGCTTCGTGAGCTACCTTCGAAACATTCTGGGGGGGAGCGGACCTGTCTGGGGGGGGGGAGCAATCCCCCCAATCTCCCCCCACCCCCATGTATGGTCGGAACTCTTGAGCCGTGGGTCAACCTGCGGTACTCACTTCAGGCTGCGCGGGTCGCTAATTTTTTTCCGGGTTGCTAAATTTTTTTGCGACCCGCCAAACCAAAAAAATCATCACGCCGGACTTCAGTTCTACAACAATTTGAGTACAGCGTAATAATGCCGCTAGTTTAAAGTAGCAATATGTGAACCATGTACAGATGCGCACTCCGCAAACTATGGCATCAAATAAAAACAATCATCAGGTAGGTTATATATGTAGAATGGTGGGTCGAAGTGTGTCGCGGCCCACGGGTCGGCTTTTACGGCGTGAGTTGGGTTGCGGGTTACTCTCTCCCAAAACTGACGCCACTTTAACCTTTTTTGACCAAAAACACAAATGTTGACAATTTTTGGCGAAAATTTTGGTAAAAATGGCTTAAATTTAACAAAAGAAATGCGATTCAAATTTAGATCACAACGTTACTCCCGTCTGGACCCTCCCCCTTCTTTTTCCCCTGGCGGGGACCCCCCTCCATCCCCCGGGACCGAATTTTGGGGAGGGGGGTCTTTCCCCCCACCCCCCCAACTACATGTATGCTTTTAGCTATATTAAAGATCCCGAAAACTTAATCAGACACAGAGAGACCCCATCGACCATTCAAACCCCGTTACAGTTATGATAATGCACGACCGACAGATATTTAAAATTTAAAGGGTAGGGTGAAATTCGTTGTAGTTAAGCCTATCGGAACCGCAAATGGGCCAGTTCTGAAATCTGTGTCCCAAATCCCAAACTCTTGGTTTTGACCTTTCATTACAACTTACTAACTGCTCTTTAGAGAACTGTCTGTGCACAGTGCACTATTGTTTTCGAGCTATACGTAAGTATGTACCGTTCTGTGGCGTTTTTCCCATGTGCATACTGAGTTATCCAGTTTAACGCTAAAGATATATACGTGATAAAAAATCTTTTACTTTGCAAACCCTCAATTTTATTATAATATTATAACAAACTTTAGCTTTTTAAAAATACCTTGTTTTTCAACGATCTAGACCTTAAGTTTTAGTAGCCATAATGAAGCAGCACTTTAACTCTAAACTTGAGGCTATTCTTACACAAATACATAGGCTTTAAGATCACCCTTAAAGTGCACACTTAGCGCACTTTTGTATAAGCACCGAGCACAAAGTATTACTAATTTCTGATCTAGAAAGGTTTCAAATTTTAGCCAAATAATTTTCGAATACTTTTTTTTGCTCTATTATATAGAACTTATATTTAGAACTATATTAGACTTATTTAGAACTTTAAAATATACATTTTTTGCTGCTACAGCTCATGCACTGCTGTCCCACTCCTTTTGTCTATATTTTGCTATCAAATCAGCGTGACATGAGTCGAGACCAAATACACTAAAGTCTGACATGTTGCTAGACCCTGAGACAAAAAGAAGCATGCGATTTCATTACAAAGAGGACGAATTGCAAGCATCAAGAATACAGCGAGTAGTAGCAAAAATCACGCCATCTGTTTTGTCTCAGGGTTCAGCAATTTTTGATCAGACTTTAGTTCTGAAACAGTTAACTAAATAACTGACAAGCATTATATACTTTTTCTTGGTGCACATGGTTCGCCTCATACATTAACACGAGTAACGATTTTTGAAAATTTCACCTAAAACCTTTGGTACAAATACATAGCAAAAATTTTGACAGAAATGCCCATAATTAGGAGGAGCCTATATTACAGATGCTCTCTACCTTGGCTCTAAATATGCTTGCCGTTGTACTGAATTGAAAAATCTTGGAGGGTCCCGGACCCCAATACCCCCAGTGTTAAACTGTGCTTACTGGTATGTCTCGACGTCCCGTACTACTTACATACTCCATTCAATTCGGGTCTACCTTAGGTAACGATTAGGTTCAAAACTCTCACAACCAGCATACACCGTACAATATAATTTTAGACCGGGCAGCCATTATCCGATGATAGAGTGACCCCGAACCTTACTCTACTATATTCATCAACTGGAAACTCACTCAAAACAAAATGTCCAACGTAATATTTCTTCTCTACTCCATAAAAGTCCAAATAACAACCCAAACTTGTGAAACTGAAAATGTTTACATTCAGTGTCAGACTAGCATCATTTTCTTTGCGAACGTCTAGCAGGCAAAAAAGGTTGACCTATAATGATGTTTCCTCACCTCTGCCTTCCCTCTGCCATACTAACAATAATTACTGAATTATTCCGAAGTACACGCATGAAAAATGCAAAGGAGGAACTTTTTTCCGAAGACTGGAGGATAAATTGTCTTGACTGAGGCCAATTTCATTAGGAACATAAATATTTGGCTAGTTTCAGGTCAAAGTCAGACCGAAAAATGCCGGTTTCACGTCAAAATAAAACATGGGATTTCATTAGAAGCAGAATGAATTCCAATCATCAAGAGTGCCGCAATTAGTGGCTAACAGTGAACACTACTAAATCCCTCTGTTTGTTACGAGAGTTTGGAAATTTTTTGTCAGACTTTTAATTTCAAAATGTCTTTACTCAAAACTGCAAGTTTCATTAATGAAATAATCGCCTACAGTTATAAATCAATATTTCCGGCAGTGAAAGATGTGAAAAAACTTGTATAATTAAAAGTGTAGGTAGGTATAACTAAAGTACAGAACCCTATTGATTCTAAAGTCTTACAAAAAAAGATGCGCCACTTACTTATTTTAGTTTTAGTGGCATGACTTCTACGACTACTTGCTGTACTCTTGATATTTAAAATCTATTCTTTTCGTAACAATATCACATGTTTCGTTTTCTCAAGTGGTGCAACTATTTTCTGTCAAACCTTAGTGCTCATTTTTGTCCCTGAGCAAGTCCGACAAAAACGGGCGGACAATTAATGTGGAAAAGTTAAGGACAAAAGCAGTTCTACATGATCTGACTCAAATAATTCTATCGATTCTTCTCAGCAGCTGACCAAAATTGATATTTTCAAAATTCGATCAATCTGGACTAAAAATTTAAGCCTAACCAGTTATTGCAATTTCGTGCTACAATTATTGTCTGTTTACCTCAGCCATGCTATGCTGTGCCAGGACTTAAACCAATTTGTTTTATGCATATACTAAATTCAGAGTTTGAACTGCCTAAAATTGTCAAATTAGATCATTGAACCGTTCATAACTTGATTTTTCTGCCATCAGAAAAGTTACTTCCCTTTTGATAGTATTTTCCTAAGCAATATCTTTCATTTAAAATTCGCCTATCTTAAGGTAGCGCTCAGCAACAAAACTCATGTTTGGCGCTCAGCTCATGCAATAAGTAGCAATACCACTTTAATTGTACATCAAAGTGACATCAAAAAACCATATTTACAATACTTTTCAGCACTTTAATGTGAATGTGTCAAATTTTATGACCATGTCGAATTTCCTATTCACACTAATTTTGTTTTTGACCTAGCTCAGCGAAACTTCAACCGATTTTGAAGATCTTGGTATCAATAGAAAGATCTTTCCAAAATCTAGACGTGATTGATCTTCGATTTTTTATTTCTATTTTTGATTTTACAAAAAATCGATTTTTGAAAAATCAATTGTGTTTGAGCGACTACAAAAAGTGCTACGAGCCAAAATTTGAAAATCGAAAAACTTTCACGTCTGCATTTATATTCTTTCTTTCATTGTGCAAATTTTCAACTCGATCGCAATCGGCAGCTGGGAACCAGGTCCAAATAAAGTAGTCGATTTCGCTACGCAAAAATGTAAGGTTTGCCCACACGTTTCACTTTTTCAAAAATTAGACCTTTCCTATGACTGCATATTTCCGTTGAAAAAGTTACCAAAAGCCATACTCAATTTTTTAAGAAATTAAATCAAAAATTTGACATTTTCGAAGATTTATCAGCTTTTTAGGATTTTCATTTTTGATTTGCTATTTTCACGGCTGAATAACTCAGCAAAGCTTCAACGTATTCTTATGTTTAATACGTCAATTTAAAGCTAAGAAGCCGCATATTTCATTGATATGAGTAATCATTTTATATTGAAACAAAAATTCTTTTGCTACGGCTACAAATTTTTCCAAAAAATTTTAAAAAAATTTTTTATCACAATATGCACATCAAATCAAAGCTCTTTTCATTCTGAACAACTTTTCTTCAAGACATTATGGTCAAAAATGTCGCTGAAAAAAAGTAAACGCCAAAGTTGGTTCCCCTAAGCGCCACCTTAAGACGGGACCTAGTTTCAGTATTTTCGAAAGCGATTCGCATGAAAATAAATTTTAAAAAATCAGTGACAACAATAACATAACTAAACAAAGATGAAATTTACTTGAACCTTAATAATTACTTCTCATAATCTTATTTCCTAATTCATATCTCAGTGTTGTAGTATCACCTCGCCTTAGTATTTGTCAATGTTGTAGCAACCACGATAAAAAATAGATTTGCATTTTATTTTTCTTTCACTACTGTCACAATTTAGTACAGATATTCGATCCAGTTCTTTGAAACCCGGTTCGCCAGGGCGCCAGCTGGGAAGGGAAGACTCCCCAAATCGAGGGGCCGGTGGGGGGAGGGGGTCTCGAAAATTTGGGAAAAATTTAGTGAAAATGGAACTTTTTTGGAACATTTTTGCAAAATTTAGGGTATTTTTGGTCGATCAGAGAGTCAGGATGAGAGGGTCCCCAAAAATTGGCCGGAGAGGCCACCCCCTAAAAATTTGACCCTGTTACATGTAGATAACCAGGACCTACAGTATATACATACGTATGTTTAAGCTTCAGCTAACTATTATTACCTAAATAGGTTACATATGCTCTGTTTTGATTGCAGGTGACTGATTTCTCACGAGGAAGACAATCGGACCTGAATTAATAATCACAATGTCTTCTTCTTCGGACATTTCAACGAGTTTCGATTACTCCGAGCTGATCGTGCTTTATGTGAGGTGAGGATCTGCTAATATTCCAAGTGTATTCTTCTCAACTGGCTGCAGCTAAAGCTATTCCTATGTTCAATATAATTGTCATAGCAGTGGCCAATCAAGGTGGAGGTGGGGGTAGTGTTTGTAAGACGCCGGCCGGCTCCGCTCGGCCACCGGCCGGCCGGCCGGCGTAGAAGTCCGGCCGGCCCGGCCGAAACTTTAAATATCACCAATTCATCCAAATTTAGAGTGTCATTTTGGCTTAACTTAGGGCCTATTCCTTTACCGGATTAAACGGACTGGACTTACTTTAGTCCGAGGTTTTGGAATGACAAGTCGGACTAAACGGACTAAACGAGTTAAAATAAGTCAGCTGCTTAATTTTAGTCGGACCCCATTCCAAAACTACCACTGGACTAAACGGACTTAACATGCACGCTTAACATTAGCGTACATGGTTAAGTCCGTTTAGTCCAATTAAAAAGCAGCGCGCTAGAAGTTAAGTCCGTTTAATCCGGAGGTTTTGGAATGGCATTTTTTACCTTAATTTTAAAACCGTTTAGTCCGATTATAATTAACCCTTTAATCCGGTAAAGGAATAGACCCTTAGACTGTCAGACTGTTATGCCGGCCTAATTTGGTCGATCGGTCGAATTTGGCGGGCCGGTCGGTGTTTTTAGCCGGCCTGCCGGCCGGCCGATTTTGGCCGGCCGGCTGGCCGGCCGAAACTTCCGGCTGGTCACAAACACTAGGTGAGGGCAGGGGTCGGTGCAGTCACCCACCCTCAGACCCCCTAAAATTATTCTTAAGTGACCATGTACGCCAAGGGTCCCTCTTCTAGTTAATTTTATAAACCAGGCCCAAAAATTTTATGGTCTTGAAGAAAGTTTACTAAAAATTGGATTGAAATCGGCAAATTTTTGACCGTCCTTCCCATAAATTTCATTTTGGATCTGTCACTGTACACTAGATAAACGTGTCACTGAAATCTGGTAATCCCGGTTCATACTGATCCAGGACACGAAAACAATCATAAGGACAAATTTCGGTCAGCCGGTGCGTCAAATCGGCGAGAACCTTGACTAATTTTTTGCATAATATAATCTTGTCTGTAGCACTGTGCATGTAAAACATGTCACAATTCGGCAGAACATAATTTTTTATAATCGCTTAATGGCTAAACAATAGGGACATGAACTAGGACGAGTATGAACCCGGAACCGGGATTCAGACTTTACAAAGATTCAAATACGCCACTAATTCTGTATGCTGAGTTCATTTAAATAAATTTAAATCTAATCCGGTTAATCCAGTTTGAAATTGGGTCTTAAGTATGTTTCATTTAACACTGATAAGACACTGATAACACTGGCAGAGTTGAATATGAGGCTGAACATTTCTCCTTCTGCTCACGTCAAATCTTAGCCGACTGATTCTTGACTAGATATTAGATAGGTTATAATTCTATTTATGACGTTATCGCCAAATTGATGCTTTTTAATTGGATTTTTTATTGTTATTAGAAATTTCCAGGAGGTGTGGTTTTATCCGCCTCTGTCTAATTTACATGATATGCGTTGCCACCTTGTTCTTGTCTTACTATATACACAGGGGGGGAGATAATCAAAACGGGAGCGTGGGAGGGTGATTACAGATTAGCAACCGGGAGGGGGGGGGAGGTGCGGGATGATTTAGCCTAGTAAGATATGAGCACAAATTATAACGATTTCAGAGAGTGGGTGATATCCGTTAATTTATATTTCTATACATAAAAACAAAAAAAGGCCGCTTATTGCAATAATTAGGATGTTCGATGCAAATATCCCATTTTCCAATGGAATATAGTTTAGTGTTATTTATATCTTACTTCAAACAAATCAAATATAAGAGCAGGTAGAGTAGGTAATAATACTTATATATCCCTGGATTTACGTCAAAGTGGCAAAAACTATAACAATTATCTAAATGTGTTATATTTTTTCCAGAAAGTAATTAAAACATGTCCATTGCATGGGGTGTTGAACGTTTTGAGATTTTCTGTGAACAGCCAAAGCCTTAGCGGAGATAAGCTAAGGATATTGTGCAGTTCAACAGAGATTATCAGTTCATATAAATTTCTTCAAATTCCAAATCCTCCATAAAGTGTTTGAACTTTGTCATAAAATGACGCAGAGGCAGACTCCATACTTTAACACGGAGGTAAGGGTCTAGTCTGGTCTGGGGGGGTCCTGTATCGACATTTTGACTGATCTCGCACCCTATGTGACTGTGTAATTTTGACCTCTCTTTTGCAAAACACCGATTTTTAGGTTTTCATAGCGATTTTCGAAACTTTTGGCCTACGTTTAGGTAAAAAATAGGGATGTCGCGGATGTGACTTTTTTGACATCCGCGGATGCGGATGCGGATGCGGATGTTGACTTCTGACATCCGCGCGGATGCGGATGCGGATCTTTTTAGAATACGTTCTAAACAAGTTATGAAAAGAATTTTTGGAAAATTTTTCACCAAAAAATACATAATATACTAAAAATATCTATTATGAATGCAAGAATGCAAGTACTAAGGAATGAGACTTAGATAAAACAGTTTGTATCGAAGTTGTGCATTCATTATACATATCTTCTAAGCCATGCGCAGCCATCAAAAGCTTGGTTAAAACGCTATTGGTTAACTGTATGCCAACTCAAAGGCTATCAGCGTGACACTCTGGCAACGTGATGCTTTTAGTTTTGGTTGGTGTATAATCACTATACGTATTCTGTCTATTCTTTTTAATCCACGAAAGCATGCAAGTTAAAAACTGATATTGTTGTGACATTTTACAAGTTTGTAGACTAGTCTCTCTCAAACATGCAAATGCAAAACTTAGTTCGAATATGCCCGCAATATCAAATATTCGTGAAGCCTACTTTAGAAAAGAGCGATTTGCAACCAACAATGAGGTGAAAAAGCCTAGAATAAAGTTTCATCCACCGTTCTAAGAGCAAAAATATTCGTATATACATGCACAAAAATCAAAATTGTCGTCTGATTTTCTACATTTTTAGTAAATTTTGCCGAATCTGCAACATCCGCACATCCGCATTAAATTTTTGCGGATGCGGATGCGGATGCGGATGTCAAAAAGTTGCGGATCATCCGCGGATGCGGATGCGGATGCGGATATCCGCGACATCCCTAGTAAAAAATAAAATAAACTTAGTAGAAATGTCCATACTTAAGAACCAGTATTCTAGAAATTTTGCTTGCCCATGTACCTTGGCTCTAATTTTGCTTGCTCTTGTACACCATCGAAAATTCAGTGTCGCCCCGGACCCCCTATAATCCCCGTGTTAACTGTGGCCCCGGTCCATGACAATTTTGGCGAATTTTATCGTTTCCCAAATTAAAAACCCCGCAAGGCTCTGAGTTAGTAACTGTTAGCAGCAGCTGGTTGGCACAAAATCTCTACTCTGATTCGCTAATTTTACCAACCTTTTTTTATAGCCCCTTCCAGCAGCGGAATCTGATTTTCAATAATATCCTTTGTGGCAGCATCAGCGGTTGAGTTTCTAAAAATAAAAAAAAACAATATTACTGCTTTATAATATACTTTATACTTTATAATATATAGAAGGAAACACACCATATTGCCACACTTCTACTTTAACAATACATCTTACACCATAATTAATTTATTATAACACTTAACTCAATTTCCATACTTATCCACAGCTTTCTGTGACAGCAGATTTAAACGGATCCCACACAAACAAATTAGCATTAAGTATTTTTTCTAGTCACAAATAATTTAGTTTGATCCGCGCAGTCAAACGACATATTGTGATGCTATATTAATGTAACCGTACCTCCTTCGCCTATTGTAAGTCCACACCACCGCCAAAACACACTAAGTCAAAAATGCCTACGACAGGCCAGGAGCTACGGTAGCTACACCATACGGTAGGCGGAACTGCAGTAGTAGGACCTACTTAGCCTATGGTAGATCCAAGACCCGCCTACAACTACCGTAGCTACTGCCAGGTACCGTATGCACCGTCATGCGGCAACCTGACGCCTCACAAGGAAGGAAATTTGTAGCTGCAGCGGCACCTTCCTTGTGACAAAAAGACTTTAAGCTGTTAAAAATAAACTATTTTCAGACTTTTAAAATCCCCTAAAAACTTGTTATTCGATAAATTCTCGAGAAAACAGACAAAAACCAAAACCGAATTTGGCATAAAAAGTACAATTCTTGGAATCCCATAAAAACTGCTTCACAGCGATTGGATAAACCGCTGTAATACTGAGCCCTGATTGGCTAAAGCGAGTAAGCCAATCAGGCCCAATAGCACGCGAAACTTAGCTATATAAAGTGGCGCAAATCGGCAAATCAGTCACTCACTAGTCAATCAGTCAGTCACTCAGTCAGTCAGTCATCAGTCGAGTCGAAGCCAGTCAGCTCATCAGTCATCAGTCAGCCAGTACGCTGGTTTGCCGAGTTGCGCCGCCACCGTCTCAAGTTGAGCCGTAGTCGAGTCATTGTTGTGCTGTCCTCTTCTGCTTGCTGTGCTTAATAAAACTGTAAGTCTAGTCTTTGTGTCCAATCGTACTTAGGTCAGTTAAGCTAAGTCAGATGAGTCACAACGCAATGTACGAACCTGGTGAAGTACAGCCGTGGGCTGCGACGGCATCAGTGTAGTCGGGTGTTCAGCCCTAGACGATCTGCGTAAGCTACAACTTAGACTGAATACCCGGTTACATTAAGATCCACTACTGTGCGGAAAAAGTTGCCTTTGGTTGTCGTACGGCAAGCCCAATTCTTCGCAAAGTTCAACCGCTAAAGAAACTTTTGTGAAACTGAAATCTTACACTCTAGCACAGTTAACACAATTTACAAACCACTTTTAAACCAAAATTTTTCTTCGTTACTTTCCAGCCAAAGCTTATCACTTTTTGCGAAGGATGAAGCTCGTCGTGCGGCGACAATACGAGAATTTTTCGCCAGTGCTGATGTGTACAATTTGCCGTTATGATGTTTTGTTTTACCTTTCAAAACAACAGAACGTTTTAGTGAAAAGAGTTTATTCATATTTTCCAGATGTAGACTCCCGAAATTAGCCCCTCCTTAGACTTCGCCTATCCTGACACGTCTCTCTAACTGGTAGTGATAAAAAAGGTGATCCTGAAATTCAAAAAATGCTTCTGATAGCTGTAAAACTCTGAAAAATTGAGCATAGAACAAAAAGTCCCCAAAAAAATATCAGAATTTACAAAAAACTATAATTAAAACGAAAAGAGTAGAAAAACCCGCATTTTTTGCGAGTTTAAGACCCCAAACATGGAGACAAGCAACCCCTTGAATTTCAAAAACGCCTTGAAAAAATTTCCCCAAACTGAAACTCCGTCTACACGTTTCTGTAGTCCCACTATCTCTAAAAACACGCCAGTCGGTCCGGGTAATGTTCAGTGTAAAGCGCATTCACCCCAGCAACAGGACGTCTAAGACTCGATTATTACTTACAGCCGCATGTCCGTTCAGCCGACAAAATGACGTCACATGCGCTGGTTGATCCACTGCTCTAGGCTGCTAGTGACGTCATTCTGCCGGCTGAACGGACATACCGATGAAAGTATGAATAGAGCCTAAGACGGCGCTTATTCAGACCATCCGAATGTTTTTTCTGTCTGAATCAGTCAAGTATCCCCAGTAAAAAAAATTAACCAGAGTACTAACTCCGAATTTATATATAAATCTATATATCTACTCCAATATTTCAGACACGTGCGTCAGATCAACAGCACGGCGTCGGGCGGCAGCAACATGACCTCTGTGGCGGAGCAGGGCGTGGGCTGGCCTTTTGTCCTCGTGGCCGTGACCACCGGGACCCTGCTGGCCCTGGCCTTCACCATCCTGACCGCCCGTGTCCTCTTCAACCTCGGCCCCATCTGCGGCACCTTCTACGTGCTGCTCTCCCAACTGTCAGCGGACATTGTCAAGATCAGCATCCTGCTGTGCGACTGTGGCTACCAGCTGATCATGGTGATCCAGACGGGCAGCATGTCCCAGAACATGGGCCCGGGCCTGCTGGAACTGATGATTGTGACCACCTTCATCCAGTTTTCGCACTACATGCTGGTCGCCTGGGAACGCTTCGACCGCACCTTTCTCAACAAGGCCCACAAGGCCCGCATCGGCGACTACGTGGCCATCACCGCCACATGGCTCCTGGGCGCTTCCATGGGTAAACTACTCCACTTGTCCGCAATACTGCGCATACTTATGGCTGAGCAACCAAATGGCCTTACACATGTGCAGCTGAGGAAATCTGCGGGGGGACCGGTCTTTAGGGGGGTTGAAGCCACACATGTAGTTGGGGGGATGGGGAAAGGAGACCTCCCCCCCAAAATTCGGTCCCGGGGGAGGGAGGGGGGGTCCCGCCAGGGGAAATAGAGGGGGGAGGGTCCCGGCCGGAGTAAAGTTTTTGACGAAATTTGAAAAAATCGACATTTTTTGTATGCAATTTTTACCGAATTTTTAGCCAAAAAATGTTAAAATCGGTGTTTTTTGGTCAAAAAAGTTAAAAACTGCGCCATTTTTGAGAGGGGGGTAAAAAACAGGGTTGGCAAGTCTCGGGTTTGCAACCGAGACCGAGACCGAGACCGAGACCGAGACCAGGCAACCGAGACCACCCAAACGAGACCTACGAGACCGAGACCAGCCGTTGGGGACCTTTTTTCAAGTTTCAATTTTAAAAATTTGAGATACTTTGAAATGTAAAAAATTAAGTGATTAAGTTACAAAAAAGTGATCATTAGGTTGTATGAGTGTATGACTTGCGACGTTCCGAGAAACGTAACATTGTAAACGACCGGATGCATGAGAGTAAGTGATTGACAGCCGGACCCGGAGAATAGGATTATTTTCCTATTATTTAGGAATTATTTCTGTCAACTTTTTGTATTTTTTAATAAGTTTCGCACACTTTTTCGCATACCATAGTGTGTTTTAGAGTGCCGTACACACATTGGCATTTTGGCAGCCTGACTAAGGTGCCAGCTTAGAATCGTCCGTGCTGGAGCAGTCGTGCTACTATCAGAAGTTCTGATGCGAACACCATCACGTGCCAGAAAAGTTTCTCCCGCTGACATAGTTATGTGGGGGACAGGTTTGATGCCCCAACCACGCCATAGCCCAAAAAGCTTTTGATTGTGCCTAGGCTTTTTTTATATACTTAACGTTTTGACATGCGTTGAGAGGTTGGGGCTCAAGAAATTTAATTAAACTGCCACCCAATACGCGCTTCATAAAGTTGCAGAAGTCAGCAAATTTTTAATTACAAATCAGCTACGAAGTTACCACTATTTGGTAAATGATGGTAAGTATATTTACTGTTTAACATATGCTTGAGAGGTTCCACATACAAATGCAACATCGCTAAGTCACACAAACCTTCTAGCTCAAACTTTAACTAATAGCTTGATGTACAAAGTTTAAAGTTTAAACTTGAAGTCAGTTTGACGAATGCCGGTGAACTGACATGTCTGCAGCAGACAGTTGTGACCATTTCATGCTTGGAAATTTATTTGGAAACTTACATATTGTAAAAAAAATCTTCGTGATTTTAAAAAAATTTGAAAACTTCAAGTCTCATCTGAAATACCGAGACCACCCTATGGCAGGTCTCGGTTTTCCTACCGAGACCGAGACCGAGACCGAGACCAGCCCAGTCTCGGGTTTTTTACGAGACCGAGACCGAGACCGAGACCGAGACTGCCAACCCTGGTAAAAAATGAGTTGACGCAGGGGATGGCGGATCCCTCTAAGGGGGGGGGGGAGGGGTACCCAAATTTTAGTGCTGTTACAAAGCTGATCTGGGGGGGGAGGGCGGGTCAGGGATTGGGGCTCGGGCGGATATGTATATTTCTTTTCAGTTTCCTGTTCTTAATGACCTCTGCTATGAGGAAATAGTTACACATTTGAGTCAGTTCAATAGATATTATATACTTTCGATAATAATTTTGACAGAAGCACATTGGCTTACTTACACATCCTCAACATCTTTCCAGGATAAGATTTTTAAGTAAGTCTGTAAAATGTAGCAGTAGTTAGTAGCAGTTACGTGTCAAAAAATTATGTAAAGTCTCCGAGACTGCATAACAGATTCTCCAAAGCCCAAGATTTCGTACCAAATCGACTCCTACAAAAACTCCAGTTTCCAGTAATATTTAAATGTGCCAGCAGAGGTTGCATGGGATTTCAAATAAGTTCCACAGATCAATCAACTCCAATATATCATCATAAAATGCCATATTTTCAGGCATCGGTTGTTTGATCATCCACGAGCGCAAGATCCTGTCCCCACACTCCACGTCGAGCCACACGCTGCTAATCTACTGGCTACTGAGCTTCTCCATCCCCATTACCTTCAGCGTGGCCGTCTGCGTGGCCACGCTAATCGAGCAGCACCACCTCAAACGATCCCTGCGCGAACTGCCCAACATCGACATATTGCTCGGCCGTTGCAACGAGATACTGCAGCAACAGAATCGCATCCTCTTTGCCATCGTGCTCAACACCGGCGTTCAAATTCTGCACTTTATTCTCTGCATGCTGGTGGCCAGTGCCAGTCAAGTGCCGCGGCTGGTCGGCTGGATTAACGTCTCCGAGCTGGTTAACTCTAGTATGGCCTCCGTGGCCATTCTGGCCTTCTCGCCCCAGGTCCGTCGCGAGCTGTGGTCCCTCGTCCGCAGTCCGAGCGGGGGCTGTGACGTGCGTCTGGTCCCCCCCAGCGGCCGGGAGGAGATCGAGAAGGCCCCCCACCAGCCGGGCGGACACCCGGAGAAGCACCTGACCTATCACAAACGATCGCACCATCACAAACTGCCGCGACACCCCACCACCACCACTAGACCAAACATGGTCGTGGGCCATGGTATTCTCATGATGGCCAATCTGCCCATGTACGCTCAAGCCGTATAGACCAAACACAGCCATTGATTGATTGATTGATTGATTGATTGATTGGATTAATTCATTCATTGAATGACGCACTGATCGATCTATTAACCGATTGCTTACGTCATTGATTAATTGGATGCTATATAGATTATCGATTCTTGGATTGATTGATTGACTCATTGATTCATTGTTCAAGTTATTGTTGTACTACAAAATATCTTACTTTTATGCGTGAACGTAGTTTTATGCATACATGTAATGGGCGGTGGACACCCCTCTCCAAACTTCAGAACTCAGAGGGGGGGGGCTAAAAATTTAAGGCAAAAATAATAGTCAGTCAATGTGAGTTCGACGCTAACTGGATTCAAATGCAGTCAAAATGCTAAATGTATACGTATGTGAACACTGACCAGCAAAAAAAGGACAGGGTCACCTTAACTTCACTAGAGGGCCTAACGTCACCCCACAACCTTACAAGCCCTTTACATGTATGCGTATCGATTATTAGCAAATTCAGCTACCGAGCAAACGATTGATCATTATAACCACAAGTCCATATACCTCGTATATATGTTCATAAAGTCACCAGAGCACTCAATATTGGTCTGTTTTCCAGTTCCCGGTTCAGTTTTCATGGATCCTGTCGCAAATTTTCACACCTGGACTACTCCAGTGAGTTTCTGAGGCGTCATCAGGGGGGACTTCAGTGAAAACCTTTTCCTAGGGCCTTATCCAAAATTGGATTTAACGGATTAGATTTAACATAATTTTGCGAATAACACAGTAGAAAATAAAAATATCCGGCTAAAATTTTGCCTTACACGTCTCACATAGATTACTATAAGTGTGCCAAGTTCCAGCCAATTACGTGCACTTGACGCTGCGTTATTGACAAAATAAAGTTAAATCTAATCCGATAAATCCACATTTGGATAAGACCCCTAAAGTAAAGTCCAGTAAAAGTAACACCTGGCCCCTTGTGAAGTCTTGTCACTGAGGAATTCAATTCATCTTCAAACGAGCAAAAAACATTCTTCGCTTTTCTTAATGGTCCCAAATTATACTCTTCGAGCCAACTGCATTTTAGCATTGTAGCAACAATTCAAAAAGTCCGTATATTTTCTAATGACGAAATCACTACACTTTCCGTGCACCCAATACCAATAATAGCGTCTCACTCTCTATAGAAGAAGGGTGAAACAGTAGCACAGGCAGATGCACTGGTCGGTTTCTGGCCACATGTTGCCGTTTCGTGTAACATGCGGTGGCCAATCAACGCGTAGAATCGCTGCGTAACACACTTTAGTATATAATCGCGGATGCGTTGATAAGCATTACGATGGGGAGAAAACGTTAATAACTCATTTTTAATACATTATTAGTGCTAAAACATCACAAAATGTTTGCAAATACGTTTGTGGACATTTTGATTAACTTTCAGCCAAATTGATGGAGAAATTTTTAAGAAATTGAGAAAGTTCATATCTCAAAAGTTTCTCCGTTAATTTCGCTGAAAGTTTGTGAAAATGTCCACAAACGTATTTGCAAACATTTCTGGTGTTTTAGCACCTAAATAATGTATTAAAAATGAGTTATTAACATTTTAGCCCTATCTTAATGGGTATCAACGCATCAGCGATTATATACTAAAGTGTGTTACGCAGAGAATCTACGCACTGAATGGCCAGCCACATGTTGCACAAAACGGCAACATGTGGCTTGAAAACGACCAGCGCATCTGCCTGCGCTAGAACGCGGGCAGGAAGGAGAGTGTCTCAATCTACTTCTATATAGAGTGAGAGGCTATTTGCCAATATGTCTGCCACAGGATCGATTCATACAGCCGACACCTTATGGATTAATGGCTGCGGTATGGTTTCATAATTTTGTCGACAAAACGGACATAAAGATGCAAGCGTGAATTGATCCTAATTACGTTCTGCAATAATTATTATATATTCCTTATTACAGTTCATGCTTATACACGCGAAGTCCGTTCTGCTGGCAAAATTATGAAAAAATAACGCATCCAATAATACATCTGGTAATGATCAACTTAATTGGTTACACTAAAGTCAGACAAAAAATAGTTAAACCATTTGAGAAAACGAAGCATGTGATTTCATTACAAAAAGAATAACTTTTGACCATCAAGAGTACAGCAAGTAGTCGCAGAAGTCATACCACTAAAAAAACTACGCAGCACATCTTTTTTTGTCAGACTTTAGCTGTCAGTATGAATTGACACAGCCTTGAAATGCAAGTTCTCCCCAGAGAAAAAGTAATAAAAAGTCAGGCTTAATCTAATTGGTTCATTGCAGTCACTTCTGCTCCATTTTGATTGGTCGAGAACTATGAAGAGTCCTTGGTGGGAATTGAGGGGCACTATTTTTGCACTCACAGTCGTTGTACTTTTATACTGCATCAATAAAGTATAGTTTGTTTGGTGGCGCAAAAATGACTTAAGCTTGGCTCATCATACCAGTGTCATACCATACTAAGCCAAGCCCACACGGCGCAGACTAAAGTCTCACGAAAATATTCTGGACCCTGAGATAAAAAGAAACACGCGATTTCATTACGAAAAGCACAAATTTCAGACATCAAGAGAATACCGAGTATTCACAGAAATCACGACACTTGTTCCATCTCAGGGTTCAACAATTTTTGGTCAGACTTTAGTAATTGGTTACAAAGTACAGCAATGTTTTTCTGTACAACAGTCAATTAAAAATCGTTCTTACAACCAAAGGACCCGTTAAGCCCGGTTCATACTTTTCCTGATCCTTGTCCTTATTGTTCTGTCCTCAAGCAACTACAAGAATCCTACAAAACCAAATGAGTCATATTTTGGGAAGAAGAAAGTTAATGTCAAGTCCAGATCATGTGCAAAAAATTAGACGACGCGACTCTGTCACTGCTTTACACCAGCTGATAGAAATTTGTCCTTGTCCCTGTCCCTATGTTCTTAAGGACAAGTATGAACCAGGCTCTAGGGTCGATTCATACTTACAGCCGTATGACCGTCCAGCCGGCTAAATTACCAACCAATCAGCCCACTAATAAGATAAGCATTTGGCGTGATTATTACGTAAATTATTTTGCCGGCCAAACGGACAGCCGATTGTGAATCTGGCCTTACGAATACGTTGTATCAACCTTACCAAAGATACAACCGTAGCTTTAATACGTAGATCTCTACTATACTGATCATGGCAAACGACAAGAGCATTAAATAGAGTTTATACTGGGTCTCACTTTGGCACGGCGTGCGCCCCGCAGTAGGTGGACGAAATCTCAATGGGAACTTCCTCTCTGGCTCGCTCGAGCACGCGTAACATCTAAAGACAAACAAAAGGAAAAGTTATTTCAGAAAAAGTTTGTAGTACCACAAAAGTTTGCAGGCCCGCTAACGGGATCTAATGAGAACCTGATTATTCGAAACTAAAGATTTCCAATAAATTTATTGTTAAACTATTAAATAAAAATACGAAATTAGTTAAGTAAGCTATATTTATTCAAATATTATTCTTGAACCTTCGATAGAAAAACTTTTCGAAAACATATTATTGTGAAATTCTGAAGAGAACTGCTTCGAAACATTTGGCCTGAGCTACGCAAACAGGCGTACAAATTTAGTGTTGAGCTTCTGATAATTGAGTCTAGTCCGCAAAATCTTGAGAAAAACGGAAAGAAAACTAAAAAAAATGAAATATCGCACTCATCTGAATGAATGAATGAATGAATATCTCCTCTGAAACAATGATCCTACATACTTCGTTTGTCACTCTAGTAAGCACCGCCCCTATATACATGAAAACTATGTAATAGCCCTGCCCCCTTCACGGAAAATTGACCCCTCCTCTCACTATATAATCACCCCCCCTTACTTTCAGCTCATCCTCCCAGCGGAGTCCGTAGCCCGACTTAGCCTCGACCGTGGTGGTGCCGGCGGCGAGCATCTGGTACAGTCGACTGCGCAGCGACTCGAGCAAATCCTCCTCACTGGCCGAGCGCGTGTGCTCGACGGTGAAGTGGATGCCGCCGCCCGACCGGTGGATGTCCATGTAGGACGCGCCCGACAGCTGAAACACTCAGACTGTGGGCTCTAAGACTGCACCTAACCATACATGGACATGTTCTGGGCTCTAGGAGCCCACTCCATTGCCGGATTAGGCACTAAACGGATTTAACATGCACGCGTAACATTAGCATGCGTAGCTAAGTCCGTTTAG